>BQKZ01010585.1:6161-31544 GCA_036244855.1 Temnopleurus reevesii | reverse complement strand
GGTGGTCTTGGGAAATTGAATCTACAAGTAGTGCCTTTTTTCTTGCAAGACTTTGAATGTCTCTTACTGTGTTGTTGTACGGATGTCACTATTTCATACAATTCTGGATCTTCTTCTTCGCCAGGCTTTTCACAGGACACATACTTGTCTATGAAACATGTTACTTCGTCATCTTTATCTTTTCCCAATTCAGGAGCCTTTTCTACCCATATCAACATATGTACATGACATGATCCTCTCGATTGAAATTCAATGCGGTAACAATAATCTATGCATTTTCCTATAGGTGCAGCTGGGGACAGAATCACTTTGCGAAGGAAGGTATGAAAACGTTTGTCAAACATTCTGGCAATTGTTACTGGATTTGACCTAATAAGATTACATTTATCTGCCCAACCTAATTCGTTTGGTTTCCTGGTGTCTCCTGCCTGTATTAATAATGTATTTATTATTTCTGGCCATCTCGTATCAGCACATGAAAACGATGCAAACCATGTTGGTTTCCCTAGTTGTCTGACCATTGCTAATACGTCTTTTTGTGTCTTCTGCCAATAAGGTGGTGTCCCACGTATTTGCTTCAGGAACTTATATCCCTTGTCTGCCTTTAAAATGTCTTGAACCTTCTCAGCATCTTTGAAATCCTTTGCATTAAACAATGAACAGTTGTCATTCTTATCCTTACTTTGTCTCAGAGCAATAGAAACTTGTGATATTACTTGTTGAACTTCATAAATATATTGAGCATAAAAGATGTAATCTGTATTCTTTGCAAACCTGTTGTCTACATGCATTAGTCTATTGTGCAAATACCGCCCTAAGGTAAGTTTCTCCTTTCGTTCATCATGGAATGTTGGTTGACCTTTGGGAAATAGTACTGGAAAACACTTTGCCTCATTGCTTTCATTCTGCAATACTGATACAGGACTTTTCCCTTCACATGGTGCACAGCATATTATATCTTCGAAATACTGATCTAAGATTTCTTGTCCAATATCGGCAGGCTGTAAGCATGAATCCAAGTGTATACCATTTAAATGTTCTTCATCAATATCCTTTCTTTCATTTCTATCATCTGTTTTCATTTCATCGCCTGTTTCCTTTTCAAGACCTTCTATGTTTCTTTGTATACTTTCATGAATCCTTTTCCAATATTTCTTCACCTTATCTTCACTACTTGTTGGAATATCATCTTCACTTTCATTATCTGCTTCATTCCTTTTCATTGCATTTTCCCACTGATCATTGACTGATACGTCAAAATAATACTTGTTATTAGCTTTCAAATATTGTAGACCATTCATTAATTTTGATTTATCCACAAATTTGTACTCATAGTGACTTTTGTAACACAACTTTCTTTTCAACTTAACACGAATCAACTCATCATCTCTCTCTGGTCTAGGTAATGTTTGTACTGTTTTAATAGTATCAGCAGGAATGCAAACCATCGGCCCATGGACACAATTTTGTCCTCCTTTCGGTAATGCAAGTAATTTCATAAAAGGAATATTCAATGCAATCAAATGTTGCTCTAAAGTGTTCAGACAGGCAAGTTCCTGTGGAATTTCATGCAGCTGTAAATTATTAACGTGTGCTTCAGAAGGAATTTTTCCAGATTTCAGCTTTCTATGGCAAGTGTAGCATATCCACAAAGATGATCTTACGGATTGACCTATTTGGCATTCTGATCTGCAATTTGAATTACATTTATGGAAATACTCTTCACTTATACAAGACTGGACTTTATAATTGCTTTTTATGCATTTTGTTACCTGGTTTTCAAAAAGTAGTTTTAAGCAAATGCAGCACACATACTCTGGGCCATGGGATGTGATTAATCTGAAATCTTGCAGAACCTCATCAAATTTTGACATTTTCAATTTTCTTGATCTTCTTCGTTCTTCATTATGTTTATTCACAATATTTCTGTAATTTTCTTCATGTTGGTATTTATATTTCAGAGTTTGGAGTTTCTTTTGCTTTTTCGAATCATTGTTATAATACTTCATCATGTATTTTTTGTGTGATTCTTTAAACTTAATATTTTCTTGGTATTTCTTTCTAATGCTTTCTCTGTGTGATTTTCTGAACTGGACATTTTCTTGGTATTTCTTCCGAACACTTTCTCCATGTGACTTTTTATATTGAACATTACATTGATATTTTTCCCTCATATGTGTTCTCATGCTTTCTCCATGTGACTTTTTGTATTGAACATTGCATTGATATTTTTTTCTCATATGTGTCCTCAAGCTTTCTCCATGTGATTTTTTGTATTGAATATTGCATTGATACTTCATTCTCATGGTAGATCTCTGTGATTCCCTAAATTCTTTATTTACATGATATCTTTCTCTTCTCTCTTCAACTACATTTTGTTGAAATTCTTTACTTGATTTGTATTTCTCATTCAAAGAATTGAGAATTTTTTGCCTATATTCTGGATCAGCAAGATATTTCTTATTCACAAGTTTCCGTTTCTTGCCTATTGTAACCTTTTCTTTGCACTTTTCATGCTTGTCCTGTTTTTTGCCTGCATCTCTGATATTTCTCGTAGCTTGCATTTTTCTCTTTTTTCTTCTTGAAATATTACTACACATGACACCTTTCTTTTTACGCTTCTTTGGTGTGTCAGATAATACACTATAATTGATTCCCTTATGTATTTCTTTGGACATGTCTTCAATGTCTATTCCGTTGAAGTATTCATTTCTTAATCTTTTAACAAGCACTTTAGGTTGAAATGTTCTACTATTAATCAAATCGTCATTAAGATCAGAACTTCTATTATTCACATGGATTGTGGAAAGAAAATTTCTACTAAATTCAGATATTTTTGTATTATGGATTTTTTTCAAAACCTTGCCATTGGCCTTGGAATTATTTTCTACATCATTCGACTTACGTTTCCTACCTGACATGGAATCTACATTTTGCATGCTGTTCCTTCGATTCACATTTTCACTCTTTGGGGGGCAGGTATCAAGTATCTTGGAATTCGTGGGATTGTTAACATCTAATAATTTGTTTGAACAGCTTTTTTTAAGGAGAATGTCTTCACTCTGTTTCAAAATATCTGCTGGTATGCCTTCTGGGGTAGGTTGATGGATTGGCATCTGAAAATTGAAATCTAGGATTTCATCTGTTTCTTTTGAAAAATTAGAATATTTGCCATTGATATCAATGCAATCATTCACATTCTCATTTCCAGTTGTGCTTTTGTGATTTGTGGAATTTTCAGGGATTGCTACATGTTCCCAAACATTGAAATGCACTGGTGAGTGTCTACTAGAGATATAGTCTAACTGCCCATGACCTTTCATTGTTTCATTTTTACCTGAATATGCTTTCACACATACTGTTGTGACTTCATACTGTGTGTCATGTGAGCATGCCATAGTTCTTGCCAACCTCATACACTGTTTGTGGACACCTTGCCAACTTGACGTTCTCATTAATACACTGCAGCCATCTTCACTGACTAGTCCACCACGGTTCCTTGAATGAGAATCAAAGATGTAAAACCAATTGTTACCACATATGACAGCAAACGTATTTCCATTAAATGTAACAAAACATCCACTTGACTCTTTATTAAGTTCTTGTTGAAGAGCATGCTTCAATGACATTGACAAAGATTCTTCAAACATTGTTTTGCTCCCTTCCAATAATCCAGGTATTGATTCATGCCGTGTTATCTCAAACAATTCATCATATGCCTCATAATGTTCAAACAGATCAGAAATTAATAAATAATCTTCCCCATGTGAAACATGCTGTCTGCTGTAACGATACATTTCGTCACCAATAATCAGAATCTTATCTAAATCCTTACAGTTCCAAACCTCTGCATTTTTCACTTTGCTGTATAATAGAGCAGATAATGAATTAGCAACACACTGTTTTCCTGCTGAATGACCGAATTTGATATGGCCTTGATTGAATGTTCCTTGACAAATCAGGTTCATTTTGGTATTGACTGCTACACTTTCATCGCATTTCAATCTCGGTTTTCCTGACACATCTTCAATACTTGTGCGGACTGATTCTACAACATTAAAATGAACATTTCCAGTGTATTGTAGGTATATTCCATGGACAGATGTTTTAACTTTTATTCTTCCTGGTTTATTTGCAGAGTACAACTGCCAGCAGGGTACTTGATCATTGTATGAATAGATGTCACAACCAATCAAATTTGCCAATGCACTTATTTCAGTATCGGTGGCCCATGCTCCATCTTCAATCATTCTCCTTTCTAAAACATATTGCCTGACAGTTACAAATTCATGTCTCAGTGTATTTCTAAACATATCTTTGGTTTGCAACAGATGTTCCACAGTCGCGTTTCTTAGCAATTTATGATGAGACTGACTTCCAGAAATAGCATATGATATTGCACGAAAGAAACAATTCCCGTCTCCAATTATTTTCCTTATTCTTGAAGGAACTGCGATGTTTGCATCTCTGTTTACCTGTGTATCACAACTTTTACCTGTATAGCAAATTTCAAATCTTTGACAGATGTTCTGTTTTTCATGTACTTCTAGAGGTGAAAATTTGAAATATTTATCTGGTCTGTCACAGACACCAAGATCAGATACAAATTCTACTTCCTCTCCTGATTCACCAGAACATGTGNTACGCCTGTCCAGCATACACCTCGAGGAAATCGGTCTGCTATACTGGACGTGTATTATTTGCAGTTTTTTCCCTCATGATTTTCCTTTTTGAGAACACCATAAGAAGTTACGGAGCCAAGCGGTCGGGATATACGGATCATATATTCAATTTACAAATTAGTTGATGGAAAACACTGTAGCTTGGTATGGCGTTTACCTCCTAACCGTGAAGTCCCTGGTTCGATTCCTGCCAGAGAACTTTTTTTAACCTTTTTTTTTTGTTCTCTAATTATTGTAGTCATGATATTAATCATTACCATCAAGAAAAATGGAGGTTGATGTCGCATTTTTTAAATAGATATCTTGCAATCTTTTGTAAAGGTCAATGATATAATATGCGTCAGTAAAAGTATGACATTAGGCCTATTGGTACTCAACATGTGAAATGAATGTACAGTCACAGAGAACTTTACACTGCCAGAATGAAATCAACATTTCTTTTTCTATAGCCGCGTCTACATTCAGGCGACCTGCATCTTTAACAAATGCATAGGAAATAGGGATTTGAATTCTCTACAGTCTTTTTGTGTAAATGTTTTTAGAATTCCTTGGCAGAATGTTGTGGATGGATGGGAAAAAATTGTGAAGTATAAGTTGAAGTGAAGAGAAATTCATCTGAAATTTTTCAGACAAGAGCTAATATGATGTATCTTGTTTTGGATGCCCCCCCCCCCCTTCCCTTTCCCCTCCTCCTTATATCATCGCCTTTTCTGCCTTCCCATTTGAGCCTTCCGCTTTTTTCTTTCTCACATTCCTTATTCTTTTTTCTTCTACTACCCTCTACCCACCAGTATTATCCCTGTTTGTGTTATCTCCTTAATTCTTCATTCATCTCTATCTCTCCTTTAGTCTCTGCTCATTATCGCTTCTGCTATTCCATCTCTCGATCCTCCATCTCTGTCAGCCTTGGGCCCTAGCTGCTAGTATTCCCTCTCTCTCTATTCTCTCTCCATTTCTTTTCCTTCTCTTTCTCATCCCTGCTCGTATTCCACTTCACCTCTCTCTCTCCATCTCTGCCCACATTATCCCTATTCATATCTCTCTCTTCTCTCTCCACTTGTCTCCGACCCTTCACACTATTCTTGCTCGTTTTCAAATCTTTTCTCTCTCCATCTCTCCTCATTATTATTGCTCATATTCCATCTCTCGTCTTTCTCTCATTATCCTTTCTCATATTATCTTTCTCCTCTCTGTCTTTTTTTTTTCGCGTTCGGTGTCTTCTTTATTCCTTCTCGTATGTCACATCTTTTTTCTTTCTCGATGTTTCCTCTATATCTCTCATCACTATCCCTGCTCGAATTGCATCTGTCTTATCTCTCTGTCTCTCCTCCATTTCTCTCCTCATTTTCCATACGTGTATGCCACCTCTCTTCTCTCTTTATACCTCTCCACAGTATCCCTGTTCGTATACCCTCTCTGTCCCCTCTTGCGCTCCATCTCTCTCTCTCTCTCTCTCTCATCGTTATCCCTGCTCGTATTCACTCTCTCTTCTCTCTCGATTTCCCCTCCACCTCTCTTCTCATTGTTCTTAATAGTATTCCACTTCCAGTTTCCCTCCCAACTACCCCTGTTCGTATTCTCTCTCTACGTTTTCTACATCTCTCTCATCATTATCCCTGTTCATATTCACTCTCTTCTCTTTCCATCTCTCTTCATTATACCCTGCTCATTTTCCACCTTTCTTCTGTCTCCACATTAGCACTGTTTGTATGCAATCTCTCTTCTTTCTCCATCTCTTTCATCCTTATCTCTGCTCGTATTCTTTTTACACTCCACCTCTTCTCCCCCCTATTCTCATTACCCCTGTTTGCATTCCATTTTTGTTCTCTCTCTTTCCTCCTCCTCTCTCATTATCCCAACTCGTATCCGATTTCTCTTCTCACCCCATTTCTCTTCTCACTATCCCAGCTCAGATTCAATATCTCTTTTCTCTCCATCTCTTTCATCACTATCCTTACTTACATTCCATCTCCCTTTTCTTTTATCTCTCCTTCATCTCTCTCCTCATTATGCCTGCTCGTATTGTGTTTGCAAAAAACAAATTTCCTATCTTCCAAATGGAGGTCTTAGTGGAAAAAAGAAAAAACTCTCAAGCTTCCAAATCAAATTTAGAATTACGTATTTCCTAATTTCCACTAATGCCGACCCAGCTCTAGCGATTGACACTTAATATCACATCGTAAGGTTCAATAAAAACAATTCTTAACTTCATTACTAAAGGAACTATGCTTCGTCACTAATATTCATTTCTATACTTACTGGTATAAACACATACAACTGGCCAGGGCCACGCAACATACAAATTTCCAATCAATCGTTTGATTATAGATTGATCATAAAATTTATTGGAAATCTTTATGTTCAAGGCTGTACTGCTTCAAAGGCCTAGGTCACTGCACAATTGAAATAAAACATATCAAACTGTACTGAGAGGGAGTGGGAGCCATATAAAATATTTGAAAATATAAAAATGTATAGTTTTACAACATTAATTAAGTTAAATAACTACAAATATTTTACATGGGAATAATGCTTCACGGTACAACGAGTTATCTTTCTTGGAAATGTGAGTGGTCCTGAGAAGGACCTACCCACTCTCGACGTTTCGATGAGCATGTTCTCATCGTTTTCAAGAGAATGAGTAAAGACAGGATCGAGAGGCCTATTTATTGACTTCTGGAGGATCCAAATGCAGTGCCTGTTTTCTGGCGGGAAAACAATGGTCTCTCATAGGTCAATTTAGGCGCATTAGTCATTGGTCATTCTCATCATTCTTCCACGAGTGAAACCTTCAAGCAATATTTAAATATTTTACACTAACATGTACATTTATTTACAAATAAAAACAATATCATATAGGGAAATATTTACATATATGTGTATGGAATATGACTTTATCCTCTTTTATATTGTTATGACATTGTTCATGTAATTTAAGGTTTAGGTACAAAATGTTCTGCCTTATCTTTATTAGCTTTCTATAATGCTTAGAAGGAAAAAAATAAGAATTAAACCAATTATGTTCTCCTGCCTGATAACAATTTTGAAGTCGTTCCAATTGATTAATAGTATTCAACTATTAAGTGTTGCGAGTACACACTAAAAAAATTGTTTGCTCGCATTGCATTATGAGAATGAATTCACCTAAGTTTATGTTATTTTTGTCTTTATATGAACTTTGAGGAAATGTCTACAAAAAAAAAAAAAACACAAAATAAAAAACACTCAAGAACATGTCTGCATTGGTCACACAAGGTCAAATTAAAAGACATGATATTTTGGCTTTGAAAAAAGCAAATTTTTCAATTTTTTCATATCCTAAAACTGACATCAACCAGTGGTTATTTTACCATTTGTAAAATTTCAAGTTTGCTGAATATCTAAAAACAAAGGTACCCTCAGATAGTAAAAACACACAAGTCAGAATTGTGTGTCATATTTAAACTCAATGCATCACCAAAACATTTCTTGCAGCATATCTTAACATTACTGAAATGCACAAATACTGTGAGTCTCCTCCCTTCTGACACACATCTGTCTACTGTCATTAAGCACAATGGTTAAAGCAGCACAACCAGATGATTTGTCCACAATTGTTGAAAACACATTGTTGCAGATGTTGATATCAGTTAATAACGTGACAAATAAGATGAATTCCCTTTTAATTAATCTTTCACAGAAATATTTGTCATCCATCTCATTCACATATTCCTTTCTTAAGAATTCTGTCACAATGTGAATAACAATTAAATAAACAATTAAACATTTATACTAAAACCCTGAAAAATACATGCACTGGCCTGGGAAATGTCGGGATGGTTGGTATAATGCAAACGTTTGCTCATGTTTGCAACATTAAATTTCAAATCGCTACATTTCATGATAATTTTTATTCTCTAATTGTTGTGAGTGTTTGCGTTTAGTTTATAAAAGAGTCCATATACTGTGTCCAACATCATTGGTAAGTTTGGAATCAATACAGTATCACAGTTCAGCAGCAAGTTGAGTATTTTATGTTATTGGGAAGTGCTGCTAGATGCTCAATATTACAAACAATTTCAGCAACCAACTTTCAGATTTATGCGACACAGGTGGTTAGAATTGTTCGCTGGAATGAGCTAATTCATGAGAATATAGGAAAATTCTGCATTGGGTACACACTGACAGAATTCAGACGTATCGTAGATATTGCTCTCAATGGGTAGCAATAAGATATGTTTCTTCAGAGCTTGACAGAAACTTCTCCCACATAACGAATTAAGAAGATTTTATTAACAATCTAGAGCCAATGTTAAAAACTAGGTCGATCCAGCTTTCGGTTCAATACACAACAATGTACAATCTAGGGCAAGCACATGCTGTTATTGACAAACTATAAAAGAGAGATGTACAATAAGGTATAACAAACTACTGTCCAACTTGGCTTTTAGTCCAGAACATGTGGGTAGAGTAGCATCATTCCATCACTGTATGTCATTCTGAATAGATGATTGGAAATCAGCCACCCTTAATTCCATTTGCTGGAACACTGAAAATAAAGAAACAAAAGAAATATAATAATAACATTAATAATAATTATAACAATTATATGGCGCTTTATTCCAGTGTTTCTAAGCGCCTTGCTATTGGTAAACTAAATTGTTAACAAATCAAATTAAATCAAATTAAATTTAATTTAATTAATATATCAATACTAGTGAATATAGATAGCAGTGTCCTCAGAATGTGACAGCTTCTGATAACAGACTGTTATCTAAGTGCCCCAACTCATCACTGGACGTGCAGGTCTAGTACCATGGAGTTTTGGTACTAGAACAGTGGAACCTCACTCTAGTGCAGTCTTTGAAACAATTATTTGATCTTCTAATGTACTCTGGAACCAATATTTGAACAAAACTTATATCAATTACATGGACAGACATCAAGAACGTTTGTTTAAAAAATAAATGCTCTTTATAGCAAAATTTCACTTTTACTAAATCTTTGTTTAGAACTCAAATGAAGATTATAGCAATCCTCAGCTTCCACATCTTGTGTGAGGACAGAATGCCTGCAACAAATACAACACACACAACAATGTAAATGTTTCAGTTGAGATCATAATAGTTTCAAGTTTAAGCCCTATTAGTGGAATAAAACCTAATTCACAACCACATCAAATCCAACATAACAGTATAAAATAACATTCATAAATCCAACATATTTAGGGATCGCTCTATATAAATGCGTACATGTATCCAAATCATGGTTTTATGTATATCTGGTAATAACGAAATGCAACTAATCTGAATAGTATCACACATTCATCAATTAGACACAAGCGATTTCCATAATTTAATAATATTCCATGCTCTTGCACACATCAGAAATGTGTGAACATTCTTAAGTGGTCAGATTGGAAAGTTATCCCTACCTTTTTCTTGAGTAGTGTAAAAGATTTTCAGGTTTTTTTTTGATGGCTTAAATTGAAACTTTAGCTTAAAGTGATCATTACTTTAATTGCTTCATGATAACTGTAATATGTTGGCAAGATTTCAGTCTCCAGTGTATCAATTCCTATGCTGTAGACATGATCAATTAATGTACCATTCTCAGTTGTAGCATCAGCAACATATTGTGTGTAACCTTTATACTGCATTAGTTCTTCTATTTTTGAATTTCCTGCATATAGATTTTCATTAAAGTCTCCCATTACAATACATTTCGTACACTTTCCCTGTAATACTTCAAGGAAGTTTTCTAAACGTTCACAAAATAACCTGATGTTATAGGATGGAGGTCTGTATAAAACAGAAACAACAAAAGATATAGGTGATGTAATATGAATTGCAATAAATTCCAGGTCCCGAAAATCTATATCTAATCTATGAATGTTCATGTCCTTGACATATATCCCAACACCTCCGTGTGCTTGGTCTTTGAATTTGTTAACAGGTCCAGTTTTGTCATAAGAAAGATGTCTTGGCTGATGGTAAAATGTGAAGTTTTCAATGCATATATCTTGCACATTATCATCATTTATCCATGTCTCAGTCAAACAAATACAATCCCCATTCAAGATTTGATTTTGTGATAGAAGGTCTTGATAATGCTGTTTTAATCCTTGTACATTATGTAAAATCAAACATATACTATGAGAATCACTTTCAGAGGTTGTGGTAGCATCAATAAAAGGAGGCATACTATCCAATCTTACTTTTATTTCAGGATTGCAATATATGCGTCTGTGATCAAAGTCTTGTATGACAAGTCCAGATAATGATGTAACACGACTTAGAGCAACATATGCTTGTCCAGATTGAAAAATGTTTTTCAGAGACACTACAGCACGGTCTAATGACAACCCCTGTACTTTATGAATTGTGCATGCGTAAGCAAGTTTAAGAGGAAACTGTTTTCGAACATATTTCTTTCCAAGAAATTCTTCAGACTTTTCAATGCACTGTATGCCAACATTTTTTTCAAATTCAACCTTGATACAAACTGGGTTGGAATTTTTTATATCCACTACAATTTCAGTTACATTTCCAATGGAACCATTTATCATTCCTTTGCCAACATCAATATTCTTCAGAAGCATTACTCTCGCTTTTACAGCAATCCAGAGATAATTAGGCAATTGGGTTCGATATGAAGTACATGGCTTTTCACGGACTACTTTTCCTTTAGAGGCATCTTGTCCAATGTCTTCCGCTTTGATACATATCACACCTTGACACTTTTTATGCAATATTTTTTTATTCCAAGCATCAACATCCTTATTATGAGAATACAGATGGAGATTATCTTCAAATTCTTCGCCAGTTTCTCGTGATTTCAATATTTCTAGGTCCCTATCACAGAAATTTTCTGTTGGCTCTTTAATTCGTAATCTGTTTAAAATACAGGCAAACTCAGCATCATCTTTTTGTCTCATAATTTCTTCAAGTTCAATTTTCCTGAAATTATCATTCCAGAGCGCACCTTCCAGTGTATCTTTATACAAGGGTGTTCCCATGACTGGTGGTAACTGGTACATATCCCCAACTGCAATAATTGAAATACCAGCAAAAGGTGTTTCTTCGCGTGATTGCTTTATTTGTCGTAAACGACCTTGGATGTAGCAAAATAATCTTTGATCTACCATTGATATTTCGTCTATAATCAGGATTTGCAACTGATTAAATTTGCAACGGAGGGCATTGATTTTCTCTTCGCCTAATGGCTTGTAGGGCAACTGCATTCTGTTTGGGATTGAAAACGTGTGGTGAATAGTGTGACCATCAATATTGTATGCAGCAATACCTGTTGGAGCAACTTTTACAATAGAAATTTTGTCTGGTTGATCTAACATTCGAGCTAGTATACGTGCTGCTTCGTAGTAAATGCATTTAATCAAATGACTCTTTCCCGTTCCAGCACCACCAGTAATAAATATCTGAAAAGGTTTGATTGGTTTTCCATTTACTTTATCCAAACACCATTGTCGTACATTGTAAAACACAGACTTCTGCATTTCATTTAAACTTCTCATCATAGAGTATCTTTCAAGTACAGGGATTTTAGACAATCTGACTTCTATGCCAAAATTCTCTTTTTTTGAGGAATTTTCTAAATCGGGAAAATCAGCATTTCCATCACAATCTTCCAAATCCACTTGCTGTTTTGGATGCTCACTGCGCTGTAATTCACTTTCTGGGCATAAAAGACTCCAGGCATCTTCATGTACACCAAATTCTTCAAGATAAGCTTCAGCTTGATCAACAGAATCAGCATTAACCTCAAATATTTGTCGATTCTTATGTACAATAGAGCTCACTTTGCTCAATGCAGATCCATTGATTGTCACAAAGCCAGTTTCATAAAAGTCTTGGTATGTTTCAAATGTAGGAGGCTTCAACTGGTTGTCTGCATAATGTGGCAAAAACAACTGTAAAATACTAAGATAATACTTTTCAGGTGAAGCAACTGGAGAGAATCTAGGATATCTTACAACTGCATCTTTCCCTCGTGTTCGTTTCTGCACGTATCCCAAATTGTTATCCAACTGAAAAACATTTTGATTGTGTGTATCTTTCACTTGAGATTTGGCTAAAATTCGATACTGAGAACAAAACATTGCAAGACATAAGTCAGCAAATTTCTTGTTCTTTGGTCTAGCTTTGTATCTATCAAGTTTACTAGGCATCCAAATACTCTGATCGTCATCGTTATCATCCCCACATTCTGATCTGCTGTTGATAACACTTAATGGTAAACTCAGTCTGACAGGATCAGGTCCAACAGGTACAAATTCTACTTTTCTTGAGCTCTCTTTTAATCTAAGACTGCAGACACGATAAACACTTTCCTGGGCAGATACTTCACGATTTTGCAAGTAAGCTTGACCAAGCTTTTTCATACTTTCCTTGGCATTAGAATTTCCTTCTTCCATTTCTGATAATGTATGACTTAAAAGCAATCCCATTTCACGTTCGGCTTTAGACATGTAGGAAACGATATAAACAACACATGCATATGCATTAGTAACATATTGTAAGTCCATGTTTGCGTTCCAGGCTCGTAACAGGTCTGGATTGTATTGATTCACCCATACGTCTTGTAGTTTTCTTTTGATGATAACACTTTCCTGCTTAGCTATCTCATTATGTGCATTTTCGAACTGATCTTGTGTGATGCCGATTTTCTCAAAAATTTCTTCCACACTGTTGTATTCATCTGCAGCAGATAAAAAATTCTTAACATCATTTAATATTTCCTTTGCCTTCTCTTTCCTTTCGGATTTTTCAGACACTTCATGTACATCCTTGTTTTTCAAACTTTTGCTCTTCTTATCTTTTTTACATTTTGATACTTGGTCTTCAGCTGGTTTAACAATAAAAGTTCTTTTTGATGGTGGTCTTGGGAAATTGAACCTACAAGTAGTGCCTTTTTTCTTGCAAGACTTTGAATGTCTCTTGCTGTGTTGTTGTACGGATGTCACTATTTCATACAATTCTGGATCTTCTTCTTCGCCAGGCTTTTCACAGGACACATACTTGTCTATGAAACATGTTACTTCATCGTCTTTATCTTTTCCCAATTCAGGAGCCTTTTCTACCCATATCAACATATGTACATGACATGATCCTCTCGATTGAAATTCAATGCGGTAACAATAATCTATGCATTTTCCTATAGGTGCAGCTGGGGACAGAATCACTTTGCGAAGGAAGGTATGAAATCGTTTGTCAAACATTCTGGCAATTGTTACTGGATTTGACCTAATAAGATTACATTTATCTGCCCAACCTAATTCGTTTGGTTTCCTGGTGTCTCCTGCCTGTATTAATAATGTATTCATTATTTCTGGCCATCTCGTATCAGCACATGAGAATGATGCAAACCATGTTGGTTTCCCTAATTGTCTGACCATTGCTAATACATCTTTTTGTGTCTTCTGCCAATAAGGTGGTGTTCCACGTATTTGCTTCAGGAACTTATATCCCTTGTCTGCCTTTAAAATGTCTTGAACCTTCTCAGCATCTTTGAAATCTTTTGCATTAAACAATGAACAGTTGTCATTCTTATCCTTACTTTGTCTCAGAGCAATAGAAACTTGTGATATTACTTGTTGAACTTCATAAATATATTGAGCATAAAAGATGTAATCTGTATTCTTTGCAAACCTGTTGTCTACATGCATTAGTCTATTGTGCAAATAACGCCCTAAGGTAAGTTTCTCCTTTCGTTCATCATGGAATGTTGGTTGACCTTTGGGAAATAGTACTGGAAAACACTTTGCCTCATTGCTTTCATTCTGCAATACTGATACAGGACTTTTCCCTTCACATGGTGCACAACATATTATATCTTCGAAATACTGATCTAAGATTTCTTGTCCGATATCAGCAGGCTGTAAGCATGAATCCAAGTGTATACCATTTAAATGTTCTTCATCAATATCCTTTCTTTCATTTCTATCATCTGTTTTCATTTCATCGCCTGTTTCTTTTTCAAGACCTTCTATGTTTCTTTGTATACTTTCATGAATCCTTTTCCAATATTTCTTCACCTTATCTTCACTACTTGTTGGAATATCATCTTCACTTTCATTATCTGCTTCATTCCTTTTCATTGCATTTTCCCACTGATCATTGATTGATACATCAAAATAATACTTGTTATTGGCTTTCAAATATCGTAAGCTATTAAGCAGTTTTGATTTATCCACAAATTTGTATTCATAGTGGCTTTTGTAACATAACTTTCTTTTCAACTTAACACGAATCAACTCATCATCTCTCTCTGGTCTAGGTAATGTTTGTACGGTTTTAATAGTATCAGCAGGAATGCAAACCATCGGCCCATGGACACAATTTTGGCCTCCCTTCGGTAATGCAAGTAATTTCATAAAAGGAATATTCAATGCAATCAAATGTTGCTCTAAAGTGTTCAGACAGGCAAGTGCCTGTGGAATTTCATGCAGCTGTAAATTATTAACGTGTGCTTCAGAAGGGATTTTTCCAGATTTCAGCTTTCTATGGCAAGTGTAGCATATCCACAAAGATGATCTTACTGATTGACCTATTTGGCATTCTGATCTGCAATTTGAATTACATTTATGGAGATACTCTTCACTTATACATGTCTGGACTTTATAATTGCTTTTTATGCATTTTGTTACCTGGTTTTCAAAAAGTAGTTTTAAGCAAACACAGCACACATACTCTGGGCCATGGGAAATGATTAATCTGAAATCTTGCAGAACCTCATCAAATTTTGACATTTTCAATTTTCTTGATCTTCTTCGTTCTTCATTCTGCTTATTCACAATATTCCTATAATATTCTTCATATTTGTATTTATATTTCAAAGATATAAGTTTCTTTTGCTTTATAGACGCATTGCTATAATATTTCTTCATGTATTTTTTGTGTGATTCCTTAAAGTTAATATTTTCTTGGTATTTCTTTCTAATACTTTCTCTGTGTGATTTTCTGAACTGAACATTTTCTTGGTATTTCTTTTTAACGCTTTCTCTGTATGATTTTTTGAACTGAACATTATCTTGGTATTTCTTCCTAACACTTTCTCCATGTGAATTTTTGTATTGAACATTGCATTGATATTTTTTCCTCATATGTGTCCTCATGCTTTCTCCATGTGACTTTCTGTATTGATCATTGCATTGATATTTTCTCCTCATTTGTGTCCTCGAGCTTTCTCCATATGATTTTTTGTATTGAATATTGCATTGATATTTCATTCTCATGGTAGATCTCTGTGATTCCCTAAATTCTTTATTTACATGATATCTTTCCCTTCTCTTTTCAACTAAATTTTGTTGAAATTCTTTACTTGATTTATATTTCTCATTCAAAGAATTGAGAATTTTTTGCCTATATTCTGGATCAGCAAGATATTTCTTATTCACAAGTTTCCGTTTCTTGCCTATTGTAACCTGTTCTTTGCACTTTTCATGCTTGTCCTGTTTTTTGCCTGCATCTCTGATATTTCTCGTAGCTGGCATTTTTCTTTTTTTTCTTCTTGAGATACTACTCCACATGAAACCTTTCTTTTTACGCTTCTTTGGTGTGTCAGATAATACACTATAATTGATTCCCTTATGTATTTCTTTGGACATGTCTTCAATGTCTATTCCGTTGAAGTATTCATTTCTTAATCTTTTAACAAGCACTTTAGGTTGAAATCTTTTACTATTTATCAAATCATCATTAAGATCACAACTTCTACTATTCACATGAATTGTGGAAAGAAAATTCCTACTAAATTCGGATATTTCCGTTTCATGGATTTCTTTCAAAACCTTGCCATTGACCTTGGAATCATTTTCTACATCATTCATCTTACGTTTCCTACTTGACATGGAATTGACATTTTGCATGCTGTTCCTTTGATTCGTATTTTCACAATTTGGGGGGCACGTATCACAAATCTTGGAATTTGAGGGATTGTTAACTTCTAATGATTTGTTTGAACAGCATTTTTTAAGGAGAATGCCTTCACTCTGTTTCTTAACATCTGCTGGTATGCTTTCTAGAGTAGGTTGATGGATTGGCATCTGAAAATTGCAATCTAGAATTTCATCTGTTTCTTTTGTACAATTAGAATATTTGCCATTGTTATCAATACAATCATTCACATTCTCATTTCCACTTTTGCTTTCGTGATTTGTGGAATCTTCAGGGATTGCTACATGTTCCCAAACATTGAAGTGCACTGGTGATTGTCTACTGAAAATATTGTCTAACTGCCCATGACCTTTCATTGTTTCATTTTTACCTGAAAATGCTTTCACACATGCCGTCGTGACTTCATACTGTGTGTTATGTGAGCATGCCATAGTTCTTGCCAGCCTCATACAATGGTTGTGGACACCTTGCCAACTTGACGTTCTCATTAATACACTGCTGCCATCTTCACTGACTAGTCCACCACGGTTCCTTGAATGAGAATCAAAGATGTAAAAACAATTGTTACCACATATGACAGCAAACGTATTTCCATTAAATGTTACAAAACATCCACTTGACTCTTTATTAAGTTCTTGTTGAAGAGCATGCTTCAATGACATTGACAAAGATTCTTCAAGCATTGTTTCGCTCCCTTCCAATAATCCAGGTATTGATTCATGCTGTGTTATCTCAAACAATTCATCATATGCCTCATAATGTTCCAGCAGATCAGAAATTAATAAATAATCTTCCCCATGTGAAACATGTTGTCTGCTGTAACAATACATTTCGTCACCAATAATCAGAATCTTATCTAAATCCTTACAGTTCCAAACCTCAGCATTTTTCACTTTGCTGTATAATAGAGCAGATAATGAATTAGCAACACACTGTTTTCCTGCTGAATGACCGAATTTGGTATGGCCTTGATTGAATGTTCCTTGACAAATTAGGTTTATTTTGGTATTGACTGCTACACTGTCATCGCATGTCAATCTCGGTTTTCGTGAAACATATTCAACACTTGTGCGAACTGATTCTACAACATTAAAATGAACATTCCCAGTGTATTGTAGGTATATTCCATGGACAGATGTTTTAACGTTTATTCTTCCTGGTTTATTTGCAGAGTACAACTGCCAGCAGGGTACTTGATCATTGTATGAATAGATGTCACAACCAATCAAATTTGCCAATGCACTTATTTCAGTATCGGTGGCCCATGCTCCATCTTCAATCATTCTCCTTTCTAAAACATATTGCCTGACAGTTACAAATTCATGTCTCAGTGTATTTCTAAACATATCTTTGGTTTGCAACAGATGTTCCACAGTCGCGTTTCTTAGCAATTTATGATGAGACTGACTTCCAGAAATAGCATATGATATTGCACGAAAGAAACAATTCCCGTCTCCAATTATTTTCCTTATTCTTGAAGGAACTGCGATGTTTGCATCTCTGTTTACCTGTGTATCATAACTTTTACCTGTATAGCAAATTTCAAATCTTTGACAGATGTTCTGTTTTTCATGTACTTCTAGAGGTGAAAATTTGAAATATTTATCTGGTCTGTCACAGACACCAAGATCAGATACAAATTCTACTTCCTCTCCTGATTCACCAGAACATGTGAACACAGTGTCTTCCTTTGTTTCTTCAGCAATATCATCATTGACTTTTGGCACTGAAACAGACTCAACAGAATTAAATGAAGGATACTGATCATTTGTTTCCTCTACAGAGGGCTCACTGCTGACTGTTTTCATGATTTTTTCTTGAATGCCCTCAACGCTGCACATGACTTCATCTAATTCATCAATACGAGTAGAATTTGGCTTGTCATTCACATAAAGAGTTCTGGATTTAATTGGATCACATTCAAGATCACAGTCTGAATCAGATTCCACATAATTTTTCCCCTGATCGCGTTTTACCACTGTATCCATGTCACTACTATTATCCTTGTTTGATAAATCTAATTGGTTCATTCCATCTGTGACATTGCATTGATTTAGCTTTTCATCATTCTGACCAGTATTGAAATTGGCATCAGTTTCATTTGATTTTCCAATATGTGGACTGCTATTTATGTCATGTGTAACTGCTTCATCTTTACAAGTAACCAATCGACTACAATCATCTGGTAGACTGCAGACTTCTATGCCATCACATACAGTAGTTGGAAGTGTATCTTTGATCGTATCATGCTTTACTGACTTGTCAGTATCATCTTCCACAATTCTTGAAACTGAGGATATATCAACATCATCATACCGTTTCATTTTCATAAACTGACCTTTCTTGTTTCTCTTTTTACCACCAGCATGGATTCTGTAATGCCGCAAATCTTGTATCTGTTCAAAAACATGAGAAGTTCTTGTGTTAATATGACGATTACACTTTGGTTTCGAGGATGGAGACAAACGACTAACAACATCAGCATAAGATTGAGTTTGCGTTCTATCACATGCTTCATCATACAGTTTCATTGTACTTGGAGACTGAACACTAGACGAGTATACACGGAGGATAGTTTCAGTATAATTCTGCACATCGTAATTATAAGTTCTCTTCAGTTCTGCATTCTTCTTCTCTTTCCATGTATCTTTCTTTGGATATTTCGATGTCCTTCTACAGTTTTCATGATATGTCTTAACTGCTTTCCCAATGTACGTCACGCCTGACTGCAGAACTACACCATTGATTGTTCTGACTCTTTTGTCTGGTTTGTACACATCTGTCACCTTTGAATACTTCATTTGTTCCCTTCTACTTTCCATCATTTTCCTTCTCTTTGATTTAACAGTTTGCCATTCATGGTAACAATTCTTATTTTGCACACTCTGATCTCTGGTGTCATACATGTTTCTGTGTTCCATGTGATCAAATTGGTAGGATTTAGCAGCCCGCACACTATTCACACACTTTCCATCTTTTTTCTTTTTGTTAGAAACATACCTCTTTCTTGGTCTGCCAATATTCTTGCTCTTTACTGTCTCAGCGTAGTCAGAATCATCATTGGTGTGCTGAATGGGAAGCAGTGCATATCTGTTATAATGAGATGGTAATCATACATTGTCAAACATCTGATGAGCTATGTTGCTACTACCACAGCAAGAACAAATCCAGATCAATATCTTGTCTTTCAATTCATCATTATAGGGCAGTTGCATACAGGAAATATGAAAAATTCTATTGCAAGAATCACATACAGCATGTGTATCTTTTCCGATTCCGCTCTGACAAACATTACACGTTTCACTGGTTTCACAGTCTAAATTAAACTGAGATGAACATGTAGCCAGCGAATCTAGGATTTCATTGATGACATTCTTGAAGTCAGCACTGTCTGTTGATAAATCTTCAACATCTAAAATTGTCTTGTTACCACATGAGAAGCCAATACAGGTGGCATGGCAGTGACTAGTACATGATTTGCAAGGTGCAGTTCCCTCATCCATTTCAATTACATTCTTACACACACAACATGTCCCCAAGTAGTCATCCATCATGAATTTTGTGTTGTTTTTTTTTAAATGAAAAACTCTCTCAAATATGTCAACTTGAATTATATGACACTCAAATTTCAACCTCTATTTAACTGTCTATATCACTTTCTGGACTTTCAATTGGAATTAATTGACAATTGTTCAACTTCTTTTCCAATCTAGAACACTTTATATCAAACTTCTCAAATTATTAAAGATTTTGGTCCTTTGCTCAAACAAAAACTAAACTACAATATCATGTACACACCTTTTATGTTCAAATTCTTGATTTTCGTGCCCAGTCTCTCTCACTTCAATGAAAGTTTAAACCCAGCCAAAATTGGTCTGTAACTCTCTCTTTATATTACTCAGGTGTTATCCCAAATTTTGAATGTACCCTTGCCCTTGCAATCAGTTCCCCTTCATTTATCCAAAACTTTCCTGTACAGTGGTAGTTTGTGAATACTAAACTTTTCTTGTCTATCAATTCACAATCTCTCTATTCAAATCAAGGTTGCTTTTACTTTTTTTCTTGCTGTATAACAATGTCAATTTGCAATTCAATAGCAGCACAAAGTTAATGAAAACTGGGATATTAAACCTTCACTGTTCTCAAGAAAACTTGTTTCTCTGTGAAGTAAATGATAACCTTGTGTATTTATAGAAATGTTAATTACTCCAAGCTTGCCCACCATTCACACAAATAATGTTTTATTGCAACCCTATCTAATTGTTGCCTTTACTTTTCTTTACTTTCCAAAAATAACCAGTCACGCCTCTTGGTCAGTACCCTTTATGTTTAAGCCCCAAAAAGCCAGTGCAGTTCACTCTGTTCGAATTACACAATCTATCTTCACTCAAATCAAGACCAACTTTACTGATATCTCAGAGAAACCAAATTCAAATACAGCAGAAGCACTGTGAAGCACTCCTTTATGACAAGCCTACTGGAACAAAGAATTTTTTATCGCATAAACTCTGCGTTTTTAGTGTATAAATGTATTAAAGTCTGCTTGTATTTCACTCTCCAAACACTTGTATATGAACTCTTACAAATGTGAAACTCTTGCACACCTTTTCAAAAATGTATCTATATTTAGAAACTCTCTTAAATTATGTCAAATGACTTCTCGTTTCAAAATCCTATATACAGATTCTATTCACACCTTCCAATTACTAATTGTCTCTGTTGAAATTGAGGCTACCTTTACTAGTATGATACTTTATTTAACAAAGTTTAAGCATTTAACTACAATAAAAGCCCTATATACCAAGATATGCAATTTAAGAATATTCCTGATATATGAAGCTTTTGCTGTATTCAACTTCTCTTCTCACTTGTGCGCTCCTTTATTAGTATAACACTCCAAACATTCACAACTTCTCTTCTAAATCTTTATTTGAAAATTATATACACCTCTTTTCTTGAACTCTTCTTTTCCTTCAACTCTATCAAGTCACTACTCTTTCTCAGTTCTCTTAATGTAAAAATCTCAAACACAATACACCTTCACTTTTTATTATTGATTTATTTGTGACAGAAAACTGTTGTTCCACTTCAGTCAAGTTGAATAGTATAAGAAAACTTTAGAAATCACTTTGTGATTAAAGAGGTGTTACTTCTGTAACTTAGATAGAACAGTCACACTTCTGAAAAGAAGAAAAGAATTGGAAAACTTTAGAAATCACTTCTGTGATTAAAGAGGTGTTACTTTTGTGACTTCGATATAGCAGTCACACAACTGTGAAGAAGAATAGTATGAGAAGGCTTTAGAAATCACTTCTGTGATTAAAGAGGTGTTACTTCTGTAACTTCGATATAGCAGTCACACGACTATGAAAAAGAATAGTATTGAAAAACTTTAGAAATCACTTCTGTGATTAAAGGTGTTACTTCTGTAACTTCGATATAGCAGTCACACGACTGTGAAGAAGAATAGTATGAGAAGGCTTAAGAAATCACTTGTGTGATTAAAGAGGCGTTACTTCTGTAACTTCGATATAGCAGTCACACGACTGTGAAGAAGAATAGTATGAGAAGGCTTTAGAAATCACTTGTGTGATTAAAGAGGCGTTACTTCTGTAACTTCGATATAGCAGTCACACGACTGTGAAGAAGAATAGTATGAGAAGGCTTTAGAAATCACTTCTGTGATTAAAGAGGCGTTACTTCTGTAACTTCGATATAGCAGTCACACGACTGTGAAGAAGAATAGTATGAGAAGGCTTTAGAAATCACTTCTGTGATTAAAGAGGCGTTACTTCTGTAACTTCGATATAGCAGTCACACGACTGTGAAGAAGAATAGTATGAGAAGGCTTTAGAAATCACTTCTGTGATTAAAGAGGCGTTACTTCTGTAACTTAGATATAGCTGTCATACGACTGTGAAGAAGAAAAGTATAAAAAGGCTTTAGGAATCACTTCTGTGATTAAAGATCAAAACTTCTGTTTCGATGGAGTTACTTCTGTAACTAATATAGATCTGTTTCTACAGAGAACTTGAAAAGTTTGCTTCTGCTTTTGCTTCTGCTTTGGCATTTGCCGTTTACTAGTATATGCTTTCGTTCTGATATAAAATATATAATAGACACAGGCAATGCAACCTGAGGCACACTCTCTTCTGAGAGCAGGATCTCTTCTGAGATTAAGAAAATTGATAAACAAATGCTTATGAGACAGCTGTGAATGAAATGATGAAAATGAAATGGAATTCTCAGAGCCAACAAGCTCAAGATGAAGATGAATGAATGAATGAAAACAAACACTATTCAAGTGTTATAAGCCCAAAGGAAGGACCTAGAAAAAAAGGGAAAATAAAAAAGGAATTAGAAATAATACCAAATGTACATAAATAAATAAATAAGAGTTAAACTTCTAATTTTATCACATGGAACGTAAACAAAAGCATTCATCATCACACAAAATTGTGAAATGAATTCTTTTGTAAACAGAATTTTTCTCATCAAGGCGCTCTAGGTATCTGAACATAAATCTCGGATCTCAAATATCAAAACCGGTTTTCATGTTTGATAATAATCAATAGTGGTGTAGATCACAGACTTAGGCTTATATTTTATTTGAGGTACTTTCCAACATTAGATGGATTACTTGTTAAGCGCAGATGATAAAATGATACAGAATCTTAGGGTCTAGAGGATTCAACTTGTTATACTGACACCACATAAATTCAATTCTCCCTATAACACAGTCTTTGAAACCAAAGAAACAGTCTCTTTATATTGAAAGCTTCATATATCAGGGCCAAAAAATAATAAAATGCGACAAGACAAGTCCAGGAAAATTACCATGTTATAAAGAGATCTTGTTATATCAATTCTCTTTGTAACGAGATTTGGCTGTATCACATTAACAATTTATGAAATACAAAGGAAAATAACCTAAATCAAATCATCCCAATTGTACACATGTCAGCACAAGGCACTTAAAAAAAAACTTTATAAAATTTCAACAGTTTTATGCAAGTAAAGTTACTCAGCGTACTTAATTTTTGTAAATCAGTGCTAAGAATTTATGCTCACACCATGAAAACCTATACATACGCCTGTTAATAAATCATGATATAACAATTCAGAGACAAAGAATTGCAAGGTAATCGTAATTGCACCTCTACACACCTTGTAACAAGCATGGCATGTGAGACGTTAATTCTAAATTTGACTGCACTAATTTGAAATTCGAGAAATATAAATATTTCTCTGTAAAAGCAGATGCAGATGTGAGCAAATTACTTGACAATATTACCATCTCTGGGAACAGAAAAGACAAACGATTCGAACAAAGAAAGCAGCCACTTTGAAAGTCTTCACAATAGCTTTGTGAACATAGAAGACATGTCTCCCTTAGCACTAAGTAGGTTTGACATTTGTTCTAACATCTTTATGCAGAATAATAAAGAAGGATTTTTAAATTGTGTGTATCTCAAAATTGTAAATGTTAGATTAAATTCTTTACTTTGTCCAAAACCTTTATCCTACATTCAGAGGGCAAGAATGCATCACTAAAGAGATGTATACCTACACAAATTATGGTCTTCCCAGACTTGTCTTTCTCCACTGCAGGGGAGGAAATAAACATTAAAAAACATGATTAATAAATGTGAAAAGGACAAGTATTCACAAAATAACAAACCAAACAATAACCATGAAAAAATAATTGAATACAATGAAAATCTGCTGGACAAATTCCTGTATATAAACCTGTACATACAAAATATTCATAGAATAATATTTTATTTATCAATATTTTTACATAATTTATGCAAAGAAACATGTATTAAAATACAGTGAAACCTCTTTGTAACGTGGTCCTAGGGACAATAAAAATTACCTTGTTATATCTGGTTCCATTATACCAGGGTAAAAATACAAGAACTATAAAGATCTGGGACCAATAAAATCACCTTGATATAACAGGTATCTCGCTCGATCCAACCTCTTTACAAGAAGGTTCCACTGTACAAGATTTTAAATAACACCTTAAAAACATTCTCAAAATGATACTTGTTTATACTCCTTTCCCCAACATCAACCAAATACACATAGGCATTTAAATACCTATCAGATCTTGTTATTATTTCATTTCAAACAAACCAGTTTTCTGGGTTGAACAGATGAAAAGACCTATGACAATACACAACCGAAAGGGACAATGATTTCTGTAAAGTAAACAGCCCCAATCAAGCCTTTGTAATAGCTTCATGACCCCCCCTCCCCTCCCCCAGCTAATAATTGTTACTGTTTACTCAACCAAATTTTACATGGAAATAAAAAGATCTTATAATGCTCTTGATGATCTCCTAACAATTACTTCACAAGTGCTAATCCTCTGAAAACCAGCATTTGCTCATCAATATTAAAAGAAAAAAAAATTCACTTTATATGAAAAATCTTTCACAAAATTATAGGAACAAAAATAAAAAGTGACAGAACAAAAAATAAACAAACAAACCTACACTGATTATAACTGTAACAGGATAGCAGCAATACCTGTAAAATAAAAAAATAAAACATTTAGTGATTGCTTTAATCAATTGGCGTAACTGAGGGAATGATGGTTTCACTAAACCCATCTGAAGGCACATAACATGTATTTGACATCCGTCATCGATGTCACAGGCACAGTTACATTCATGTTACACTAGTTTTTGTTTTGTTAATGAATTAGCATATATATAAAAATGGATCCAAAAAGAGAGAAAGAAGTGAAAACTTGCACGCATCAAAAAGCCATGTCCACGCAAACATGTTCAGGCATC
>BQKZ01010584.1:0-19934 GCA_036244855.1 Temnopleurus reevesii | reverse complement strand
GCTTAACTTTGTATTGTTAGACTCTTAGTTCCTCTTTCTCATTTGTCTGTTTCTGGTCCCCAAGGAAGACCAGCTGCACTTGTTTGCAGTGCACCTGATATTGGGCTGTCCAGCCGTCTCTCTCCGATTCTCTTCTTTTTAACTTCTTTTATTCATATATATGTTATAATTTTGCTGCTTAATTCTTGTAAGTTATTATCTTATTATGTATATATAATCTTTACTTTCTTTTGTATATTGTGTATATTTTCCTTTTTTATTTTGTATTTGTTGTGTTATCTTTTATGACGGAAATAAAACAAACAAACAAACATCTGAAATATGCACATCACACGGTCGCACATCTTGACGATTGCTCGAGTATGTCGGGACAACATTACATAAAACCAACCAACTTTTGGAAATGATAATTATTTTGCTTGTTCTTATGATAACCTGGGCCCCGTAACATAAAGGTTTGCGATTAATCGCTATTTGATTTTGCGATCAATTCCAAACTTTTGTACATGATTTGCCATAGACTTGCGATTGATATCAATCGTTATCAGATTAGCAATTGATCGCAAATCTTTAACGGGGCACTGTTCTCTCTCTTCAGATTTTAGGAGAGGGTAAATCTGGATTCTTTGTAGGTGATAGTCTCACTATGGCAGACTTTATGGTGTTCGACAGTGTTAATTAGCTACATGAATGGGATACCCCATGTCAAACCAATGTTGGACGATTTACCAAAGGTCAAGATAGGTTTGGACTGACAATATGGGGTTTTCGATTTAATTCGTCATAGCCATAGACGATCGGATGTACTCGTCACATTTTGCGCGCAGTTAATTGCGTAGTGTTACCTCACAGCTTTGATGAATCAGTGACGAGCCATCCCAATCTGTTACGAGCATTTCTAGATTTTCCCGTTCGCTCACTGATCTGTGATATGGTGACGACCCCCTCCCCACCCGCCCCCTAGACGAGCGCGTACATCTTGTGTGCATGCCATCGTGACGTTATCTGAAACTAGTTGCCTAAAATCAAAACTGATTTTAGGAGTGAACGAACGACAGTAATTGACATGTTTACATTGGTTGACCCGGCCGACTGTGAGTGTGAATGAGACGAATGAAATAAATACTCCATACACTCCAAAACACGCCAAACACTCCATAATAGTTTTTTTAATCGTTAGACCGTACGCTTGTGGAAAGCAACGAGTGCTCATCTGATCATGCTGATGTGCGCAATGAATAACAAGTGTGCACTCAAAGAGCTTTTTGTGTGCACTTGATGTGTGCATCATATTATTGTGCACATCATGAATAATCTCCGAAAACCCACTATCATAACCATAAAAAAAACCTGACCATTGTTAGAACACATTCCCTTTTAGAATGTGAGCTGAACCTTAACTTATGGGTATGAACAAAATATATATATATAATCATATGGTGCAAAAACACCTCGCCGCCTTTGTTCATGGAGCCGGAATGTTACCCCTTACTTTTATTGTTTATCTTTTACACGTCGGTATTAGTCTTTTGAAATGCACTCTCTTTGAAAGAGCATTTATACAATCATCTATTCCGAGTTCGAAAAAAAGTTGTTTTTGCGAATGTTAATGTATGGAAATATTTAAAATTGCCTTCAGAGGGCATATCAGTAAAAAAAAATAGTACTTTTCCAAATTTTCTGCAAGGTGTACGTATAGCTATCTTCAGTAGATGTGAACTTTTCGGCCATTGACCAAGGTTGAGCTTCAGAGGGCGCCTTGGTGCTTTTTAACGATCTTTCTTGGACAGAGATTTTTAATTACTAGGCAATATAACCCGTTGTTGTGACAGAAGGGGGGGGGGGGGGGAGGTTCCAAATCCGTCCAGGGAGTCCGCAGATATGAAAAATTGACCTTCGACCCCAGTAACCTTGACCTTTCACAAAACCAACCCCTCAAGGGCAATTCTTGGGTTCCCCTACATACACCCATCAAGTTCGGTCCAAATCGGTTCAGGGAGTCCGGATATATGAACAATTGACCTTTGACCCCAGTGACCTGGACCTTTCACAATACCAACCCTTCCAGGGCAATTCTGAGGTTCCCCTACATACACCCAACAAGTTTGGTCCAAACCAGTCCAGGGAGTCCGGAGATATGAAAAATTTACCTTTGACCCCAGTGACCTTGACCTTTCACAATACCAACCCTTGAAGGGCAATTCTGGGGTTCCCTTACATACACCCACCAAGTTTGGTCATGATCCGTCAAAGGGCCTCGGATGAGTAGGGGAACAAACAGACAGACAGACAAACCTTTCTCAAATTATAGTATGATTTCCTGCAAACATTTCCCGATTGTTCTGAGAAAAATCCCCTTCTTCCAACACGATGCAATCAACAAAGGGCTGGGGTTGAAATAAATCTTTTCAGACACGCCACTTTGATTAGGATTGCTTTGATCAAAACGTCGAGTTGTTATGTGAACATTTGATTTTGCTTAGAGAACCATCTCCGTCTGTATTGACAGGTAAATCTTCATATCAATTCACTTAAAAAATAAATTATTTGATATTTGTACGTAATATTCAACAAAATATTGTTTGTAAAAATGAAGGAACTTTAAAATTCCTACTTAAAAACTTCGAAATAAGGTTACATAAACAGTTCTATTTTCGTATAAGTTACTCGAACCCTATGCCAGTTATTGAGATCGCGGTCGGCTTGTAATTGTGATGTTTGTTCAGATTAATACATGATGTACAGATCTATTGTCCCATGACACATTAAATTTTTCGAAAGTCTATTCAAGTCTGTCCATAGTACATGTACATAACAGATGATTTTCACAGGTGAAATGACAATCATGATTCTTTCGTTTTCTCCAAATCATATTTTTTTCTTAATAAAATAAGCGGAATCGTCCATGAATTGTTGCATAACTTCAAGTAAAAAATTCAAAAATTCATTTTTCTCTTCTCACAGGCCTTCATCGCGTTTTTCTCAAGTCAGCAAGGACTCAAGGAGTACCTTGCCAGCCTTGGCTCCATCCTCCACCAAATGAAAAATATGTAGGAAAGTTTTACCATCACTCTATAACATTGTTCTTATGTTGGCAGCGGACATCCCATTTGACATTACGGATCTTAAGCAAAGAAGACGGAAGGGCCCATCAAGACGTTATTTCTCAAGTGCTGGGACCTTAGCGGCCCACTAGATTTTCCCGCGCTTGAGAAATAACGTCCCGATCGGCCCTTCCGTCTTCTTTGCTTAAGCTCCGTATTTTCTGCTCGGAGTACATAACCGGTACACCCACCTTTATATTTTATTGAACGCTGTTTGAGAGCCGGGATAACTGGGAACAAAATACATTGCGTCTCTTGATTAAACCTACGCATTATGACAAATAAAATCTATTTGATTTTGGTCTGAACACTCATATATTAGGCATAATTCATTCATTCATTCATTCATTCATTTTTATTTCATTTTCACAGGAAAAATACAAAATCATTTTACAAGGAAAATAAAGAATTTTGCAAATACAAAATAATACATCATAATTATATTCACATAAACAAACAAGAAGAATAATATCTAAATTGGATTTGACGAACAAAATATAAAATAAAACACTGTGAAAATGGAGGGTCCTCTGGCTTTATTTATATCTAGTATAATTGGCTTTATACGAGATATAAGGGGGAAGGCAGACTCACCCGACTTCCTAAAATGACAGGGAAACACATCACAGTTCGTCTACAATTCCAAATTTTCTTGGGGAGGCCCCCAAACCCCGTTACCAGCCCGCTCTGGCGTCGTACCTTACTTCAGTGCTTGCACTCGATTACGTCGGCCTACGGCCGACGGTCCCTATGCCCCCTCCCATATTTCAAAAGCCTGGATCCGGGCCAGGGTTCGTAAAAGTTCTTTACTGTTACCCTGAGGCATGCGAACCGTCATCAACAGAAATATTGCAAAATACAGACATAAACTAAAGCATCATAGATGCACAATATAGCTAAAAACTCTTAACAGTAAAACAAAGCACAACCCCGCTAATCCATTCTGATAATACTATATCCCAGAAACAAGGTTAAAGGGAAACCAACCCCTGGAATTGTCATGTTCTCATTGAACAAACTGTGAAAATTTGAGCAAAATTGGACAATCCATTCAAAATTTATGAATTTTCAAATTCACAGAGATATGACGATCACTACCGCTGATGGGGATCCATGCGAGCGACATCGTCGACAGAATCTGTGACGTCATGTCGGACAACTCCTCATTCGCTTGGTACATAGAATTAAAAAAAATAAATGATTGATGTAAAATTTAGAAGGAGGATTCAACATGTTTCTTCTCAAAATACATGCAGAGTCGATAAAGGAATACTGCACCAATCGGAAACCAACATTTTGTTGACTTTTCCGAAAAAATAAAAAAATGTGAAATTGTGTATACAGAGTGAATGAAGAGTTGTCCGACATGACGTCACAGATTCTGCCAATGTTGCCGATCGCACGGATCCCCATCAGCGGCCGAGATCGTCATAGCTCCCTCCGTGACTTTGAACATTTGTTACTTTTTAACGGGTTGTCCTATTTTGCTCAAATTTTCAGTGTTCGTTCATTTATTTTTCTTTATTCAATGAGGGCATGATAATTCCCATTTAAGGGTATCACAATAGGTAACAGAATTATAATTCAATATGATATATCGGATAATGATACCGAATCCGATGGGTGCCACCTGGACAGACTTGTGGAAACAAATTTATCGGCATTCTTAAAGGAGAGATAGATATGGCGAGCTCTTTTGCCTAAACAGCTTTCGTTCAGATTCTGAATGAACGATTGCATAATTTTTCTGTACCCATACCCCAATGGTATACCCCTTACGAGCTTGACCGATAGATGGCGTGATAAATGTCTGTGATTTGTGTTTAGGACCCACTATACTACTCAACAATAAAACAGCATTAAAGCCCAAGTATAGTTTTGGTAAAGATTAAGAAATGTAAATTTGCTGGGATGACTATCATGACATATAATTCTTTTACACATTTTTGGGACCATAACATATTTGTATTAACTGATTATTTTGAAAACTTGAAATTGACCGTTAAATCAAATTTAGCGCCCTCTCTTGTTAATAGCAATGTTTTGCTTGTTATCGGGCACATACAAATTCATTTCCGAGATTTGACAATAGAATGATTGAAAGGTATACACAACAATAAAATTCTGAATTTTTCATCCAATTCTATTCATGAGAATTGTCCTTTTTAAAAAAAAGAAAGAATACATTGAATTAGTGTCGTGTCCACGACTCTGGAATACTATGCACATTTTAGGTTATAACTTTTCCAAACCTCATTTTTCGCACAATCTTTTGCGCAACATGTTCATGATGCTGTATTTCATTTTCTATAGATTCGAGGACAAAATTTGGCGATCAAAATATTCACTTTTACGAAAACTTTACTTGGGCTTTAACCATGTTCTTAACAGGGAAATGTACGTCATGCTTTTGGTAAAAATGGCCAATTCTCCTATAACCGAAAAGCCAAATTCCTTTGCCAATCGTCAGCACATAACCCACCATGCCTAGCGCAATTCAGTATGCATGACGAGGAATTTACTTATTTATTCATTAAACTATTTATTTAGTTATTTATTTATTTATTTATTCATCATTTCCCACTTGTTGGCGGATCACCCTTACCAGCTGTAAACTGTTTTTCAAAGCAAGAGGTTCAAAACCAACAATTGTGATTATACCATGTGATTTTAGTACATCTAATCGGTATTTTTAATCGTTTGTTTTTAGATGAAATCGAGTGCAAACACTGAAGTAAGGTTCGATAGTTAACTGTCATTGTAAACACTGAAATCGATAAACGTGCTGATAGATAGAGCAAACATCTTCGGCGGACTCACACTTAAGCTTGTGTCGCCCCCTTGTTTTTAATGAATAAAAAACGTTTCCCTGGAGGCACAAATACGCAGGTCATACGATGGACTGACGTTTAACGTACGCTCCTTCAACGATCCGAACGTCAGTCCATCGTCTGATCAGTGTATAAGCTAATTGTGCGCTCGCGGAGTGTTTTTTATTTTCAAAAACGCTGGGCCGACGCAGGCTAAAACGCAAAGGTGGAGTTGGCCTCTAGCAGTTGACGGAGTACAAATATATCATGTACTTTGAACGTGCATGCTCTATGCGCTTGTTAACAAGTACATTCTGGTTGACTTGGTCTCTTAATTTTATTATTTCGTAACTTTGATTATGTCGTAACTTTGATTATGTCGTAACTTTGATTATGTCGTAACTTTGATTATTTCGTAACAAGAACTTTGAATCATATAAATTTGGCAATCCATAATGATAACAAAAAAGATATCGATTAGCAGTGCATGATTGAGATATTGATTTACAAAGTCCCCACATGGCCCTCGAAGGCGCACGGGGGGGGGGGGGGGGGGGGGGGGGGGGGGGGGGTGGTTCACGCGCTTCTATATGCCTACTTTCTTATGTGTTTTTTTCATGTGTGTGTGTGTGTGTACTTAATTGGAAGGGCTCTATGAAAGTGATATCTCGTGTTCTATTGCATTTATGTTTTTTTTTTTTAATTCTCCTTTCTCATTTTTCTTCTTAGCCCCCCTTTTTGACATTATCCTCTAAGTCTGTGTTTACTGTTGAAAGCAAAAATCTTTCATCACGTGATCCTCTTTAAAATATTTGAAAACCATTGTAATCGACTTCGTATTTGTATACCAGAAATGTTCTTTTTTTGTTTAAAGACGCGTATCCAGGGTGGAAGGAAAATCGCCCCCGTATTCTTTTCTAAAATATTTTTTTTCCTTGTGTCAGTTGGATGGAATGTTATGTACGTGTTTTTATTTAATATTTTGCTTGTCAGCTCGATCAGCGACGGGGTGTAATTACAACTTTAAAAAATACACGCCTTTCGTCACCGTTCAAGTGCAATCCAGGACACACGTCTTTTCTATCATGAGCGTTCAAATCGAGAAGAGTTTATGAAACAATGGAAAGCAATAGAACAAAAATTGTTATATACCTAGAATGGGATCCATTGTCCCATGTAAAATTTTTAAAAAATTAGCAATTCTTTAATGGAAGGATTAAGTAGTTGTAAATTGGCGTTTGAATTCGTGAACACCCTATTTACCCATCAATTTCAACTGTATGAGTCGCATGCAAACGCGAATGGATTCATGTAACTTTTTTTTTCATTCGTACCATTCGCATATATGGAATGCATTTTCTCTCGGTAGTGCAATATTAGTTATGGCCAAAGCCTGGTTACGTAAGTCTCTGGTCATCCAAATTCGTGACGCATACTTTCACAGACATCACACCTCCCCTATAAACTCATTCTTGGAATATTTTGGAGATTTCAACCAAATAGTTGAGTTCCTCCCCACATTGCTAGCAAGAATTGTGGTGTCCAACATGTCCAAAGGTTACGTTTTGCCTTATTAGGAAAACGGATTATTTATCAAAGTTTTATCAACTGTAAATATTGAATGTCGATATAATTGTTTGCATAATATTTATTCGCATAATATTTGCATTATGATCACCTTCATTTATTTGTTCAATTTTGAACATCCAATTATTTTGCATAAAGCTCATAACATTTTGTCACACAGGCACTTGATAGAAATTACTGAATGAGAAAGGACGGGTTGAAAATTTGGAAGCGTCGCACGGCACAGTACTGCTAGCCTACCAAATTACACAACATCAGAAAGGTAACCTTCTATGTTTTTGATAATTTGGCAAACTTTGATATATTTATTGTTCGAAAAAAATGTAGTTGAAAATATCTCACATAAAATTGGACATTATGGATTCCAAGAGTCTGGCTTTGAAATATCTTAAAGAATTTGTTTTTGATAAATTAGATGTTATATTCCTCAATGTGAGAATGAGACAAATTAATTGGACAACGTAAACAACTCCCGATTAAAGCCTGGACACTAGCAGACAAAACTGCTTAATTTCTGTTAATTCAGCCATGAAGGTGTTGGGCAAAAAGCGAACCCAACCAACTATGTTGGGCAATTTGTTTATCCTCATGCTATTTGTCAACCTCGCTAACTGTTTGGCAATATATTATTAAGTTGTTAGGTGAGTTGGGAATGGATTGATTGTGGAACATATACATAAATTATTTTCCAAACAAATGGACACAGCATTGCCGAACAGTTGGATGGGTTGACTCTTTGCCGAAACGTTGTTGGAGTGTAGACGCAAAAACAGGAGTATGTCTATTTGTCTATGATTCAGCAAACATTTGCGACACAATTTTCTCCAAAATTGCAAAATATTTGGGGATGAAATTTCTTTTGTGTGTTTGAGAGCTAGTGTAAATGCACGAATTAAGTTGCTTACTTTGTCCGATTATTTATTCTTTGATTTTCATAATACCTCCATTTTAATCATTTTCAATTTTCTTGGTTCTTTCATACAGCTCTAGGTGAGAGATAAATCACCATGACGTGCACCGGGTATCCTTGGGTGCTTTCAATCATCGTCTTCTGTTTCACCACGTTCGTGTCAACGGGTGTGACGGCTGAGCCAACCATTAACCAAGTGATGGTTGTAGAACAAGGTGATACAGCGACTCTTCGATTCATTACGAACTGGCCATTACCATCAGATTCGGATGCATCTCCTGGAATTCCGTATTTTACCATTCGCCTTGACACAATGCCCATGCCTTTCTGCATTTTTGGGAAATTTCCCGATCCATATGCCTTTGTCCACAAAAGTCAGCAAGGTAGATTCAACAGCATTCAGAAAATAAACAAAAACATAAGTGAGGTAAACCTGATAATTCAAGACGTTAATATCCACGATGAGGGGTCTTATGTTTATACTTTCCTCTTGTATGGATCTGAACACAATTTCCGGGAGACTTCAACGATATCACTAAGTGTCAATGTTCCCCCTGGACCAGCAGAGTGTTTTCTAACAATAACTGAAGCAGTAGTTTGGCCAGAGGTTCACTGCAGGGCGAATGCAGGAGATGGAAACTCAACGATCAGTTGCTTCCAACGAGACCACAAAGTTCCGTACAAAGGCGACATAGCAGCGACAGGGAACATGATACGGGGAACATTTTGGTTGATGTCAAAGACTGATCCCCTTCATTGCTGCTCGCACTATTGGGAAGATGACGTCACTCAAGACTCCTGCCGAGACTACATCTGGCCCAGGCACACCACATCTCCACAGACTACTCCAGAACAGGTCTGGGAAGCTTCAACCGCGACACGAGAGGGTCATACTTCAGTTGACCAGGTGAAAGGAGAACTGTATACGTCTGATGGACCCCGTGAAGAACAATCACTGGCCTTTCTCTATGTGATGGCTTTCATTGCTTTATTGATCATAGAGATCAATAACGTATATTACGCCACAATTATGCTCTTTACTGATCCATTTATTGTCTCGTCCATTTTTCATGCTTGCCTCCTTTGCTCAACACCATTCGATTATTTAGTTGATAATCACACAATGTTTGATTTTGAAAAAGGTTGATAAAGCTGTGTTGACGAAAAGGATGGGAAGGGGCCGGAGGAAAAGAAATATAGAAATAATACAGAAATGTAATACATACCATGCAGTTTTAAATGATTTTATGAGCCTTACTAGGAAAGTTAAGTTTACCGTTTTTGAGCGATTTGTGTTTTTGTCACGCAAATTTGCCGGGAAGGAAAGGAATTTTTATGATTATAGTCATGATATTCATTCCATTGACAGCGCATCTGAAATAAGCTTCTGCTTATATGCGTAAATTGAATTTTTGAGCGATTGGAGTATTGCTTGTGATCTGAATCTGAATCTGAATCTTAAACATGTTAAATGGAATTGGATTAATTAATCAACTAATTTCAGTGATTTCAATCATCCTTTGGGTTGAGGAATGAAAGAGAAAAACGAAACGTGTCATGTAATTTTGAAATCTACTCATTCATTAAATTTGTAGCAAAATGTATAACAAGAGTGTCTGCGATTCTATTCTTCTGATGTATCAGTCTAGGGTCCAATACCCAAACGTCTATATTAAGGTTTCTTCACAATTATCTCTAAAAATAAAAACTGATGACCGAGCAGTGATTTGCATATATTTCAATATAAAGCAAACATGATCAAAATGATATAGTGCAATTTTTTTTACAATTATTCGAGGAATCAATAGCTTTTGCGGAGTATAAATTTAATCACTTTTTAAAGATACACTTTAATTTATTTTGGAACAAAACAACTTGATTATCTGTTAATTCTTTCAAAGTCCACTACATGTAGACTCGATCCAGATTGAGAGACACCTCAAAGTCAACCACACGAGGTCTTAATGGTTTATTTATGAGTTATAAATATCCGCACGAGACCGGATAACAGAACAGTATGATTGGTTCAGAGATTCAATTTCATAATTCATTCAAGCAAACATGACAAACGATCTATGACCGGATAATCTGCAATTTGCTATTGGGGAATGAAACATTCGCCAATATCCCATACCCCAACCATGCCAACAGTACTTTTAAAGTACTACTTTTTTAAATCAAAGTTCATTTATCTCCCGTCTTCAAAGATACCCCTGTTTTGAATGTTTAGAAAGCTTGCCAACAAGATATAAAGTTCAACACAATGACCTGGGGCCTGTAAAATAAAACAAGTTTACAATAAATCGCAAACTTAAGTACATAATTTCCCATAGACTTGCAATTGATATCAAACGTACAATCGATTAGAAAGCTTTATGTTACGGGGCCCAGATAGTTTACTGAATGTAGACTCGTGTATAGTTCATCTGTGAGCTGATATCACCCCTCCCATTTCTGACATAGCTGCAGTCCAATTTACCACCCCTGAACATCGAGGCAGGAAGACACATGACCCAAGTCTTTACCCCCACACAGTTAGAATAATGGTACATTACATTTGCATTCAATGTCGGTAGGGTTCCATATCCAAGATGTCAATGCCCAGCTTTTTTGAAAAATAAAAGATTCTGTCGATGATCGAAAATCTTGCTTTGGTAGAAGCAGAACAATCTGACGAACACATCAAAAAATTTGTTTAGGTAAATCCGACAAGAAATAAGAAATTTATGACTATTTTAATGATAATGATGGAACTGTGTTTTTCATAGATTATCATGATTATTGTACGGCATTCGTCATAACACGTGGCTATTGGCATGATTGGTCACCTACATGTCATGACCTATATATGTTCTTCCTGTCAGTAAACTTATCATATAATGTATCTGTAGCTATATCGATCGACGAAATTTTTGTTTCGTTACTTGAAAATAAACCGGATTTTAAAAGTATTTCTTATTTTCTTAGATAAGTGCATGTTATAGTAGCATAGATATTCATTGTACATTGGATACTCATTTAGGATATAATCCACCAATATCACTTCTTATAGGGTTGTATTATATCAACATTATACAATTTTGTGTGCTCCAGTGTATATTTTACTTAATGAATTTGGGCGCCATACCCTACTAGCATGCAGTTTTGCTATTGTTTATGTCCTTTTACCAATGTATTGTGATTTATACGTGTTTGTATTTTTTTATTGAATTCAATTTTTGGTAATAAAGTTCTTTTCTTCCTTCCTTCATTTATTCATATATTATAACTCAAATTGATGCAAATTAATTTGTAATTCTCCGTCATTCTGTTTTTGCATTCAATATGACTATGATAAAGCAGAATACATGGATATTAAATTTTGCCAATATTGGCAAACTATTGAAGAATGTTATTTTTTTCATTAGGTCAATCCATTGGTCATTTCCTTCACATTCTAGATGCAGTGGCCTGTATCATGTCAGGACTTAAAAAAAAAGTAACTCCACGCCCAAAATACCTTGCTTAGATTAAAAGCGCAGAATAGTAAATTTATGAATATTTGAAAGATAAGTTAAATTGTCAACTTAACATCACGTGACATGACCTGGTGATGACGTATATTTGTCACTTATCTATGGGCATATTATGTATCTCATTGCTTTTTATAGGCTACCTTTATGTTTTTCTTTTTATTCTTTAACGCAAATAATTTGTTGATGAATTCATGTAGTTATATGCATCAATAATGTTAATAATCAATGATAAAAAACGTGCTGATTCAGTCAGTCCTATATGAAAAGAATACAAATTATTGGATAAGTATGCTTTAATGAACAATACATAAGAACTTTTATTCATAAGTTCTGAATACCGTAAGAGAATGTAACTATTTTCAATTCTACTTTTATGTATTTAGTGGAAACTATTTCAATTATTACATTAATTATTGATTGTACGAATATTGATATGGATATGATGATGATAATTATTTTGTTCGTATCATATTGTTTTTGTACAATTCATTATGTTTTTTTTTATTTGTGTATGAATTCTTTTGTGATTTTAATTCTTTAATCTAATTTAATTCAATTCTTATCACGTAGTCTTAAGTTGTCAGTTTGCTGAAAATATATAATTGTTTGAATTATTTTTAGTTATCTTTCAAATATTCGTACTTTTTTTAAAATTCGTTGTCTGGTTTCACTAAAAGCGGTTTGTAATACGTTTGTCTATTAGATTTTTGCAATTTTGATCAAAGGAAGTTATTTTCGGCGTGGAGTCCTCCTTGAACAGTCCACGATCTATTTTTCCTCCAAAAAAAATGGTTGGTTGGTTGTTGGTTTTTTGGCGACTGATCTCCATCCATTGGATGATTTTCACCAGGCAATACAGTAACTTAGAGGGCGGCATTACCCTCTTGTAAGGTCCTCACCAGTGTGTACTGTCTTCGTTTAAGCCCTGGTCACATAGGACCCGGGAAGCAACACGAATCACCCAGACTCTTTGTTAATTTCACATTTAACTGCCTCAGAACAACGAGTCGGGGTGAGTCGTGTTGCTTCCGGGGTCCTATGTGACCGGGGCTTTAGAGTGCTTGACACAAACCTTGAAATTGGTTAAAAAGTGCGTTTTGTTATGTGATTATTAAATGCTATATAATTCATGATATCGTGATTATAATGGCTACTGCTTCAGCGGATGATGTCTATGCTGTTGTTGTTGTTGTTGATGATGATGATGATGATGATGGTGGTGGTGATGATAATGGTGATGGTGATGATGGTGGTGGTGATGATAATGGTGATGGTGATGATGATGATGGTGATGAGTGATGATGATGATGGTGATGATGATAATGATGATGGTGGTGATGATGATGATGGTGATGATGATGATGATGATGATGATGATGATGATAATGGTGGTGGTGATGATATTGGGGATGGTGATGATGATGATGGTGATGAGTGATGATGATGATGAGTGATGATGATGGTGATGATGATGTTGATAATGATGATGATGATGATGATGATGATGATGATGATGGTGATGATGATGGTGATGATGATGATGATGATGATGATGATGATTATGGTAATGATAATGATGATGGTGATGATGATGGTGATGATGGTGATGATGATGGTGATGATGACGATGATAATGATGATGATGATGTTGATAATGATGATGATGATGACGATGATGCTACACATGGCGTAATTTTCCTTCAAGAAATTTATCCACATTGTGCTGCATTCAACCCAGGTGAGAATGGGTACAGGGAGGAAGAAATTCCTTGAATGTAGTGAGCGCCGAATGGTAGCCATGCTATAGCTGGGTAATAATGCACAGAGCGCTTAGAAACACTTCGTTAAAAAAATGTTATTCAGATGACAATGGAAGTCACACGCTATAGCGATCTCATTACGTAACAGTTGTCTGTCCATTGTCGAATGTCCTTGGTGTATGTCAGGGCAGATCAAAAGGGAAGTGTAAAATTGTGTCGATAATACATGCACAGAAGATTTCAAAAAAAATCGTCTTAAATCATGGGAAAGAATCGTGCAATTCTGGTTTGTAATCAATTGTGCCAAACCACCTTTCAAGATACATGCCGGTATAAGGATCATTTTTGTATGAATTTTCATTTCATTTCATTCATTCTCCAAGTCTTGTTAAAAAAAAACACATAAAACACACAATCAGGACAAATACAAATCGTAATACATGTACATGAGCAAACATCCAAGCAATATAATAAGGCATGGATGGGGATAACAAAAGCAAAGCTTATCTGGGTTACCCCCAAATGAATTATTTTCCCCTACTCCTTTGTAACATTCCACAAAAAATACTGGTGGTTGTGACTCATAAGGACCATGAATGTTTTACTGACTTTTTAGTGTATTGCGGGTGTGTGAATGCGTGCGAATCCATTATAATAATTTACACATCACCTTAAGCGTCTACCTATAAACAGTCTGCTGTTCCCCTCCTGCTGTATGTTTATGGAATTCTGTCGCTTTGTACGCCGTAAGAACTTGACCTTTTGTCAATGATTAAAATACTTAAATGCAACCGCTGAATGTTCTCAGACGCACAAAATGGGAAATCTTGAATTGCCATTGACCTGAGTAACAATTACATCATTAGTCTATTTTATATGGTTAAACATACGTTCAATTCGTTACGCAAAGGCCTAGAATTTCCACAGATGAAAAAAAAAGATGAGCGTTAGCGATAAATATTTATACTTCTGACATTAATCATGCTAATTGGCTGGCTTAATGTCCTAGGGTGATATCACCAGGAAAGGATGGTTAAAATCAAGTCAAAACTTGAGCTACAGGACTGCTGTGAGGTCGGATACAAAATTATCAGCTTTCCGAGTGCAAAGATGGACCTACCCGGATTGTTACCCTTAAACAGTTACAGTCTGCAAGCACATACCGAAATTCATACGGTCTATTTTCATTCAAATGCTAGTGGGATCAGTGTATATGTGTGAAAATACAATCTACTATACTGTCAGTCATTAAATAAGGCCATCTACGACAGCGGTTATAGCATTCATGTCCATACACAGTCTTCTGTTACTTTCACTGGAGTGCCAAGGATTTGGCGAGACGTTTTGTTAGTTATTATCCCCTCATCACACGACGACTGTACAAGCAACAATTTGTGATACGGGTCCGCCTTTCCTGAACATGCATTTACACGTATTTCGGCTCCGCGCGGTCACAGGCTCTCCCAAGGGACTCCAGCTCTGTCACTAAGTTCCTGTGATACCTTTACTGCCAGCCCCGAGCAGTTTTGGTCCAGGATACTTGGGTCGAGATGATCCAGCCGCAGGGTCATCTCTGTCCTGGCCGTTCACGTAAATCACGTTCCCTTGCGACATGTCTATGTACCCATCATCATCCGAAGAAATATCACCCCTATCGTCAGCACTCGATGATTCTTCTTCAGAAGCTTCTGGAGACATAGATCTGTCAGACCTATGGATCGATCTGCCACGTACCTGCGGACATCGCTTCTGGAAGATCCTGCCGGTGTTTTCAGATGCTTCCGCTCCTTGATACATACTGACTTCTCCCCGTCTTTCGTAATTCGCAGAGTCGTATACGATGCTCTCTTCTGCGATAGAGCTTACGTCTCCAGGACTTCGTTCTTCGCTGATGACATCATTATCAGGACCAACATCAGCTGCCTCACATGAGTGATGACCATGACAGTTTGCCTTCTTCGAAATGAAACAAAGTGCTGGCACTATTACAGCTACAAATAAACAAATTCCTGCTACAGCGATCATAATTTTGAATTTGGAAGTTTGAGGAGACCCCTGTTCTTGAAATGGTCCAGTAGAGCTGTTGTCGTCCAGTGTGCAGAAGTCCCTGGGAAGGTGTGCGTTTACGGTTTGTATGTCTATCTCACATGCAACGGTGCCAAACATCTCTGTGTCCATAAAGCTTTGGGCAATAAGTTGCGGGCCCGCATGTGTTTCGATCACATCATGCTCACCATCTCCTTCTGAAATCATCACACCGTTAAGGTACCATCTGAATTTCNTCCAGCTCTGTCACTAAGTTCCTGTGATACCTTTACTGCCAGCCCCGAGCAGTTTTGGTCCAGGATACTTGGGTCGAGATGATCCAGCCGCAGGGTCATCTCTGTCCTGGCCGTTCACGTAAATCACGTTCCCTTGCGACATGTCAATGTACCCATCATCATCCGATGAAATATCATCCCTATCGTCAGCACTCGATGATTCTTCTTCAGAAGCTTCTGGAGACATAGACCTGTCAGACCATTGGATCGATCTATCACGTACCTGAGGACATCGCTTCTGGAAGATCCTGCTGGCGTTTTCAGATGCTTCCGCTCCTTGATGCACACTGACTTCTCCCCGTCTTTCGTAATTCGCAGAATCGTATACGATGCTCTCTTCTGCGTTAGAGCTTACGTCTCCAGGGCTTCGTTCTTCGCCGCTGATGACATCATTATCATATCCAACATCAGTTGTCTCACATGAGTGATGGCCATGACAGTTTGCCCTCTTCGAAATGAAACAAAGTGTTGGCACTATTACAGATACAAATAAACAAATTCCTGCTACAGCGATAATTATTTTGAATTTAGAAGTTTGAGGAGACCCCTGTCCGTGAAATGGTCCGGTAGAGCTGTTGTCGTCCAGTGTGCAGAAGGCCCTGGGAAGATGTGCGTTTACGGTTTGTATGTCTATCTCACATGCAACGGTGCCAAACATCTCTGTGTCCATAAAGCTTTGGGCAATAAGTTGCGGGCCCGCATGTGTTTCGATCACATCATGCTCACCATCTCCTTCTGAAATCATCACACCGTTAAGGTACCATCTGAATTTCACTTCCGAAATGTGGTTGACAGCCGCGTAACATCGGAAGATGTTCCGGTTTCCTGTAGTCTTATACGACAGCTGTAGGTTGTGCTTCAGTAAAGATGCAGGCATGCTGTCTAAAACACACTGAGGAATCATATTCTTAACTCGTCTCACCGCCACGACGGCAAAATCCTGTGATGATCCAACATAATTGGAAGCTTGGCAGGTGACTCTGACTGTAGAGTCTTCCATTCCAGTATCTGCTACAAAAAGTGTTAGGTTTGGACTTCTGGAGTCACATTTCGTGACTACGGAACGTGGATCGCAAGACCAACGGTAAGAGTCTACCTCTGGGTGTCCTTTTGCCACACATAGAAATGTCAATTGAGCTACAACCATCGGGATCAAGTCAGCTTTGTCTGGAACAACCCGGACAACAGGACGATGAAACACCGTAAAAGGTCCGAGTAAACATTTTCTAGTTTGTCCTGGAAAGGATGAGCTGGTTGCCATACATGTCAGATTCTTCTTATGCAAAGCGCGTGTTGCTATGAAATGTCCAACGACAGTTTGATTGGTGACAGTCATGGCGTAAGAAAAGTTCGACAAGTCGACCAACTTCGTATCTTCCCATCCGATGTTGATTGGTGGATTTCCAACCAGTCCTTCGCATCGGACACTCACATTATCCCCTGCTCGTGTATACAAAACATCATTTTTTGAAGCGCACAGTAGGTCTTCGTCATCTAGAAAATACTGGACATCGATCTTCGCAAACGCAGAAGACGTTAAAATTTGTTGGCCATTCAGAAAGTTAAGCATAATGGAACATTTATACATCTGCTTGTGATGTTCCCGAGTAATTTCATGAAGGGTGAGATTTGAACTTATCGTTTGGGTCGAAAAGTCAGACGATATAGTGATGTTTGTCAGATCACTAGGTTCCATCCTTTGGGTCAACCCGTTTTCCCAGAAGATAGATGCAGGTATAAAGCCTAACCCATATCGCAGGGAGCACTGGAACGTGATGTCAACACCTTCATGAACCGTTTTGTTTTCAGGTTGATGTTCAAACTGTGGAGTAATCGCCGAACATTTCAAACAGCAGATGGCCACATGGAGAAACATTGAAAGGAAAATCGCATCCATCATTGAGGAATGGAGCCGAATGTTTTTGTCCTTCCTTTTCTCGAAGTTGAACTTCTCCTAACGGATAAAGTATACGCTCTTCTAACTATCTATATCCTTCCGTTTACCACTTTGTCTAAGGTTTCTTTGCCATTGCTCTATTTAGTGTACATTTAATATGTACCTGTATTAAACATGTCAAGAGACGGTCACCGTCTCTTCGTGGATATTATCAATTTTAAAATGAAAATAATCATATTGCGAACTTTACCGGTGATGCAATCTACCACACAGAAGAAACAGTCAGTGATATGAAATATTTATTGATTCCGTTTGATTAAAAGAGCTATCTTAGTAAAGCGGTAAATCAGAGCGGTTACAGAAACCATTAACAGAATCATCTATCACGACAAGACTTGCACTTCGGATGACATCAAGTATAATGTTCCTCCCGCCAATGATGGATGCTAGTTTCGAAAATACTGGAAGAAAGTGTCGAAAGTCATCGATGCCACTCGGAGATAGTGAGGTACATTCTTGGCAATGATTAAGAGGTAAAACTGGACATCATACCGGAGAGCGATTCCATGGAAGTGTCATCATGTCCGTTATTGCAAAAAATGCGAATCTCTTGACAACTATTCAATTGAACATAGTAATTGAATAGAGCCACTTTGATAAGGGCTCTGAAATGGGCAATCCATCCGATATTTATTTTGTTCCTCTTGCTTTCATGTTGTATATATTTGTTTTGTATCGGAAATAAAATCAATCAATCAAATTCATGGGATTTTCCATGGCATGCACTTCGTGACGGACATGTCAAAGCCATGGAATTGTCCATAAACAGATGCAATAGATAAAAAAACGTTTCTTGACTCGTTCATACACATTTTGCAATAAACTTATATCAGAATTGCTGAAGGTAGCACTAAGTTCAAGCCGATAACCTTTGCCCCCTAGCTTTTTTGGGAGGTGGATATAGGGGAGAAAGATCCATTAAGGGTAAAATGTCTATCATTTTTTTTCTCGTTCACAGTTGCTCTATTCATCGATTTCTTATCGGAATTGGCAATAAATGCTGGATTGTCATCGAACTGTGTAAATAGTCGTCTTTCGAAATCGGTGGTCGGAGGCTTTGTTACGGGACGGTAGAAAACAAGTGCGCATCTGATGTGCGCAGTGAATGACAAGTGCGCAACTGATGTGCGTAGTGAATGACAAGTGCGCAACTGGTCTGTGCATCATTTGTTACGCACATCATATGAGCACTTGTTTTCTACCATCCAAAAGACTTCAACCACAAATATCGAAAACCCACTAATCATATACGCACTGGGACTGGCAAATACAAACATCACACACACATACACACATACACACGCACTCAACCACACACACACACACACACACACACACACCCATCTAATCCAACAAATGTATTATATCAACAATCATTGAAGAAATCAATAGTATGATGCACATGACTTTAATTTCGCCCGCTACCGGTGAAAAAGAAACAGCTATATTGTAATATATTGGCTAAGAGAAGCACGTACCCATGCACAGCACCTTAACATCCTAGTTTATTCAGGTTAGTTAGTCTTGCACCCCAAAAACAAACATACATATACATACACATACTGACACGCATATGTTAACACAATACAAATTCTGAAACCTCACACACACGTCTCATCATATTGAAGAAAAATCGGTCAATCAATCAATAGACAAGCAATTGAATGTCGCCCGCTAAAGGTTTCAAGAAACCAGAATTATATTTTGGCGAAGAATATGAACCACGAATAAACGTATCCACACACACATACTCACACAAAACACACACTTATGAACACACCTATACACACACATATGAGAAAACATTATCTTGAGGGAAAATGTCTGCATCTTTCAAAGTGAAAATTTAATATCACGGCGCACATTAACTGGAATGATATCGTCCGCTACAAGTCCAAAACTAGAATGGCATATTTGGCGAATATCATGAGTAAAGCACACTTTTTGCTTTACGACTTGCACGGCTGAGG
>BQKZ01010572.1:0-11610 GCA_036244855.1 Temnopleurus reevesii | reverse complement strand
ACAATACCACCGATCGCACCGCCAATTTCAGGCCGACGCTCTCCCGCGCTAAAGCACTTAGCACACCGCAGGAACGATGGCGTATTGACCTGTTCGACGTAAAATACATAGAATATGAGCATAAATGTACTCCTAATATCCTACATAGATATATTTCGGCATGTAAAGCAACTTGCGAGTACATCAGCTCATTTAACATCAATTTCTGCATCCTGGTCATTACTAATCTATACATTTAATGTTTACATATTCATTGTCCTGCAATTAATGAATTGAACCCAAACTCTCTTAAATATTGTTAGACACATGCTCATGTCTTCTTTAGGAAATCATTGATCGTTGTAATCGCCGTAACATGTACATTTTGTTGTTTTTGCTGTTGTTGTTATCATTGTTGTTTACTTATAGAGAAATATAGTAAACGACGATCCATGGGCCACACTGTAGATAGATAAAAAACGGAAATTGTAGTGGAATATGGGAGGGATGGTTATAAGCAGGTATGAGAATGATGGGGGCAAAATCATAACTTTAATTTGATCGAATTATGAGGAACATCCCATTGTGAATTAGATCAGGAAACAAGGAATTTCCCTTCGCCTCGTTTTGAGTTGTGACGTAGTCCGGTCAATACCGTATACATCATGGTGTAGATGTTCTGATCTCATTGCCATTTTTGAGAATAATTCTTTTCTTCTTTTTACGATTAATGATGTCCTCTGGTCCTTTCTCAGTATTTTTTCATTTTCATTTTTTCCACTTATGCTTGGTTAAATACTGGTTTCTTTTGTAGAAAAAACTCAAAACATAATTTGAACTGAATATTGGCAGATTTTTCAAAAGTTGAGCTTTTCTTTTGAACGTACAAACTAACAAACTATATGTATATTAGCAATGAGTTTAATAAGGCAGGGCATAAATGAGAGTAGAAAATAGAAAACACTATATATAGGATGTAGATACAAACGGATATGTAAACGGTTAACATTTATATGATGATTACCATAGACTAAAAATAGTAATCACAATTATTGAATAAAACTGTGAAGTTTGATCGAGATATATACCTTCAATGCCGTTATAGTTAATTAATTGATTGTGGGCATTTACCGAACCATAAGACAAGCTCCGTTAAGTAAGGTTATAATGCGCTAGACGCATTAAGAAATGTGTATTACATTCTCTAATCTCGATAATTATATCAGTTAGATCCCTCCACTCTCAAGTGTCAAGACTATACAGGAAATCTCGCGACAGATTCTCGCAAAAGACGGGATCCCGGACCGCGCGAATGACCCAATTACGGTGGCGGAAATCTCGTCGAAATCTGTTCCCCGTCATATCATCGAAAGATGAGCTTTGTTTCTCATTAAATTGGACACAGTCTGGTGGAACTCATTCATTATCACCGCTAGCTTCAGGTGTCGAGATCTTGGATCAGAAGCCATGACGGATTGCCAAATTGGTTCATAAATGAAACTGAGGATTATAAATCCTGACGAATTTCGTACTTCACATTGTTACTTCTTATTCGACATTCGTGAATTGATCATTGTAATACGGTGTACACAAGACGATTAATGTGGTATTAACAAATCTAATGATATCACTGATGTTTTTGTTGCAGACTGTTTCGTCAGAAATTGTCAAATTGTGTGTTTTTTTCCTCGAAATAAATCAACTTATTAGGTATCTCCAAATTGAATTACCTTATATGCATTCATATTTTAACAAATGTTTTGTTAATTTTGCTGTTATTGATTGGTAATAAAGTCATTCACTCACTCATTCATTCATAGTTAAGTTAGCCATAGCTTTAAAATGATTGTTTTCATGATACACATCCGGTAACATCAATATACCAGAGATATATTCAACCAATGTTCCATTAACCATTGTATCACGCAAGATTGTCTTGCCCTCATCCTTTAATTTTTAAACCCGTCTGTATATTTTCATTCTATTTTTCTTTTAAATATTGCATTGAAAGCTCTGATTTATATCTCAACCCATAATGTAAAGAAATGTATCATTACATCATTCTTGGAAATTAGTTTAATTGTCAGACAAAACAAATACTGGTTTGCACAAACACTACGTCAGCAGACGGGAAATCAAATTATATCTCAGAATTATACTCTACGTGATTCTCTTACTGTAATCATGTGGTGTGTCGGTATTTGGTCTACTGCCATCATGACTATTCCGTCTAATGTTCAATACGTAAAGACCGACTCACGCCTTTGCGTTTTACGCCTGCGTCGGCCTAGCGGGGTTTTTTCAATATGAAACGCTCCCTTTCATATGGTGGACTGACATTTGGTATACGGTACGCTCCTTGAGCGTAAGCGGAACGTCAGTCCATTGTCTGATTGGGGAACGTTTTTAATTTCCAAAACTTCTGGGCAGATAAAGTAGGCTAAAAAGCAAAGGTGTGACTCTGTCTTTAGATGCAGATTTTGACCCTGTCCGGCTTGATTCCTGTTAGTTCCCCTCCCCCGAGTTGGCGGAAGTGGTGCGAATCGTTTGCAAATGGAGCGCAAACATTCGGGAACATTTTCTTTCTTGCCATTCATTTCCCTCTATCTCTCTCTCTATCTCTAATTATTCAAAAATCTTTATCAAGTTAATAATCATTAATAATTTGGTATTACAATAAAATAAAGACTTCGGGATTCAAACAATGATTACATTATAAAGTGAGACATTAGGAGATGTTGACCATCGTTCTTCATTACTTGTTCCCAGATGGTTTAGATATCCAGCATCCATAACAGAGCAACGTTTTAGGTCATCATGGACCCCGTTCACATCAAAAACGTTAAAGCACTATAGTGGAAACCAAACGAACAAAAACCTGTGGAGCGTTGGATGAGATCTCTCGAAACCTTCCTGAACGCGATTTTAAGTCTTCCAAACCAGCTTGGAACTTCACCTCGCGATGTGGTTTTCCGCGACTGAGAACTAGTTCGGACGGTGAAGTGAACAATCGGGATTTTCGTGATTTCACCCTTAATATGTCAAGCATATGGCTGTTTTCGCTGTGCTGCGCCCACGATATGCAGCCGATGCAGGACCAAAGAAATGTACACGGCAATTGACACAATGGAAGATCTCGGGAAGTATTTCAACCCGTTCGTCCATCGTCATAACTACAAAACTACTTTACGTGAACTGGTCTTAAAGTCATCTTCGTAAGTGCAGAGATATGAACGCTCACAAACTGGAAAACTATTTTCGACTACTAGATGTGAACGGGGTCATAATCTGTGAAGCCGCATGTCTCACACCTCCCTCTCTTTTAGGTTAATATTGAGTAATATGAAGTGTCAAGGAAGGGCACATAATTACAGTCTTCCTATTAAACAAACAAGCATCAGTCTTGCCTTATAAACATGATGAAATCTGAAGTATAACCTGAAGGGTAAAACGACACAGAATAAATAAATAAATAAACAAATCGTTCATATCACGCACTGAAAATGCGCGCTTGCAGAATCTAGTCATGCATCCCTGAACAAAGTTGGCATGATGTCATCAAATGCATCCATGCATTGTCGCGAGAAAAAAACAACACCATTGGCAAATTGTGTTTTCTGCCAACACGACAAATTTCTTTATCGCCACTGATGATCAGAGTTTTTGCACATTTATTTTTCAAAGTTAAGCATAATTAACTACATTTTGAATATTACATCTCATGAGGATTAAAATATAGTCAGATTATCAAAAATAAACTTTACGATGTAGATCAAGTCCTGCTCGAATGCACTAACTATTCGTTTCGCGACGTACTACGCATGTGGACAAATGTCAACATTTTAAATCATGCATTCCTTGGCATAAATCACAATTGAAATCAATTAAATCAATCAATCAATGACAAAGGAATCAGACAATATTAGTCTCATCACACATATGAGGCTCCCGCTTATCGTTAGTATCTTATTCGGTGCAAATGGATAATTATTAGAAATGCATTACTTATCAATTATAAAAACGCAAATATCCAGAGCCATTATCTGATAACAGAAAAACATATAATCGCTCGAGTGCACTTATCTTATGTTCTGCTGGAATTTTAATTGATTAGACATCACATTATCAAAAAAAAAAAAAACGTGTAACATTGATTGGTAATGTGTTTCTGACATACCAATCTTAAGACACGTCGTAGCGCCGCAAATATATGGTGTCGAGATGTAAGTTTTCGTATAGCATATTGAAACAAAGTGGTGTTTGGCATAGAAACATATGGCATAGCAACATATTTTGGTGTCAGAACACAGTTGCACTCAGTGCAAAAAAGGGTAACGTAAACATAGCGTGTCGAAACATAGGTGTGATTCGACATATATGTGTGTCAAAGCATAGGGTGTCGAAACATATAGGATGTAGAACTGTGTGACAGGGGGTGATACATGCATGCGGCAAAAATAGGGTGTGAAAACATGGGAGGACAATATATAGGGGTAACGAAACAAAGACGTGATGAAGCATAGGGGTGGCGAAACATAGGTGGGAAGAAACATAGGTATGACGAAACAAAGGTGTGATGGACCATAAGAGTGGTGAAACCTAGGTGTGACGAAACATATATGTGATGAAAAAAAGGGGTGGCGAAACATAGGGGTGGTAAAACATGGGGGTANTGTCTGGCGCCCTCTATCAGCAATATTGTGATAAATATGACATGATGCAATTATTGTCTTATTTTGACCTCTAAATGCATCTAATGTGTTTAATAAAGTCATGGAATGTGTTCCTAAGATATTACAGGGGGTTAATACCACATTTCAGTCATTTTCAATCCACAATATTGATTTTAATAGACTTTATGTCAAAAGTGACAAAATTCACCCTTTTTTAATGTATTTTATTGAATTACGCCCTCAAACGGTGACCTTGAGAAATTCTGATGGTCAGAAATTGTAGATTGCAACTTGCTCGACATCTGTGCCAAATTTCCGCCCGATCCGTCAAATATTTTGGAAGTTCTCGAGGAGGGGCACAATGTGCCCCCCCTTGGGCCACAGAGACATCAAAATAGCTTGGGCTTTTTAGGGTTAAACTGCATAATTCTGATGTAAACTGTTCTCTTTTCCCATGCTCTAATAATGTCGAAAACTATTACAGTTTTTATTCCAAGACAGTGTTTAATACTATGAGTGCCAAATGAGCTGGTAAATTAAACACCAACTGTTATAGATTCAAGCCTCTTTTGGCTTCCCATACTTAAACTCTAGTTTAAGTTAAACCAGATATCAGAATAAGGGCCAGGGGGTCTTGGAAGGGGCGCCATCATTTAAAATAAGAAGTCTCACAAAATGTCAGAGGGTGTCATCAACAGGCATAGGCGTCATGACAGGGAAGCGGTGTTCCGTTTTAAAACATACAGGCAAAACAAGACAGTTTCGTTGTACGTCACAGGCGGGACCTTCTACAGGAATGAAGAATAATAACAACAATGAAGGAAGAATTAATAGATTCATCCACTGGTCACCATGAATGGAGAAAAATCAGATGGAGAAAAATCAGATGAATAAAAAAATGGAACATTTGAGCAAAATTGGACAATCCACTCAAAATTAATATCTTTTTAAATCTGTGCGATTGGCAACTTTAACAGAATCTGTGACGTACTAGCGGACAACTCTCCATTCTTTTTGCACATAATTCATGTAATTGTTTTTAATGGATTTACGTCAAGTTTGATATAAGGGTTCATTTTTTATTCCTTCCAAAATGCATGCAGAATCGACATGCTATACTCAAGCAAAAATTACAATTTTAATATATTTTTTTTTAAATATGAAATTAGTATACAGAATTGTCTAATATGACGTCTCGGATTCCTTCAAAGTTGCAGATAATAACAATAATAATATTTCTTATTTACTATTGAACGGATTGTCCGAGTTTGCCCAAATTTGCACGGTTTGTCCGTCTGATTTATCTTCATTTAACTTAATGAGAGCACGATAATTCCAGGGGTTCGTTCCCCTTTAGAAAAGGGGCCGTTCCTAGCCGATAATTTGGGTGTGTGGGCAATGATGTTTTAAAGGACAAAGCGTCATTTATTATAAACGCCCCAGTAACCTTTTCGTTTTATGCTTCAGATTTGGTAGAAAAGGTTGATGGTGTACATACTTATTTCATATTCATTCTCCCAAATATTTCAACCTCCGGCAGCCCCTTCCCTGATTCCAATATTTATATTCTGTTTTCTTTTGCGCAAATGTATCTAAAACAACAGCGCATTAAAAAACGGTATAAATATTTTCTACTTTTGTAAGTGTTTTCAATACGTTGTCAAATCATTGCCCCCCCCCCCCTCAAAAAGATGTTTCTTTATTGTTTATAGATGAACTATTTTTTTACCCCAACCACCATGCCCATCCCAAAATGAATGCACATAGTGATTTGATATTGCACGAAATTTAAGTAAACTGAAATTCTTTCTTTATCATCGATTGTAACATATATATGCTATGTTATGAAAACATCTATTCAATATCCAAACAGATTCTAACAGCTTCACACACCAGGGCCCCGTAACATAAAGGTTTGCGATCAATTGCTAATCTGATAGCGATTGATATCAATCGCAAGTCTATGGGAAATCATGTACTAAAGTTTGCAATTGATCGCAAAATCAAATAGCGATTGATCGCAAAGCTTCATGTTACGGGGCCCAGGTGTGACTTTTCGCCATTAGTGCGATCGCAAGCACCTCACCATGCTCACACTAATATATAAGGGCCTCCAGAATATAACCAATATTACAACATTTCATAGGGCTGTCAGAACACTTCGAGGAGGAAGAGGAAGATAATTGCGTAACCAATCAAATCAAGGTTTAGTCATGGTATCTTAGACGTCAGTGAAAATGAAAGATTACTAACAATCGACAGATCATACTCAGAGTGACACGCATGCTTACATTGCATAACTTTTACAACTTGGGTGCAAACTTGTTACTGTTGCGCCCACGCCCTCGCCCCCGCTCCCGCCCCCGCCCTCTCCCCCTCCCCCAAGAAAGTTAATATTTTACACTGACGAGAAACTGAAAAAACAGTATTTTTTAGAATAAGATGTTGCTCGTATTTCAAGCATTATAGTCACACATCAATTACCCTGACTTTACATCTTTATTTAATTTCAGCACTGTAAAAATTATGCTCTCTATGTAATCTGTCTTCTGTTAATGCTAACAATTGTAGAATGTAGAGGTTTATTTCATGTAAATGAGTGTTTGTCTCAATGTATATATGTTTTTCCATTTATACAGGACCCCCACGTAGAACAGTCAATAATTACCGATGGGGATACCATGTTAGAATAAAACGGAATGAATAGACAAATAGATAAATACAGGAATTAATAAATGAATCAATATTTTAACAAAATAAATAAATAGACTGATATACAAAGTAATGAGTAAATTAATTATACGTGAAATGAATGAATAAATAAATAAATAAATATAATAAAACGAATATATAGATAAATGAATAAACTTGATAAAACTATTTCCGCAAAATAAAGTCGGCCATGATCTGAACAATAGAGCCGTATGCCGTGTATTGAACTGTACGGACACAACAATAACAAGCCGGCTCCGATTTTAATAGCATTACAAAGGAGCATTGAATTGGTGTTCAACTTAATTTTTCGGAAATAGATTATATTATGTTAAATGAATAAATAGATAGAATAAATAGAATAAATACAGTTATCTACAAATGACAAGTACAGGTGGGCTTCAGCAAATCTTTTCGAGTTAATTTTTCACGGTCAGATGTGATGTGAAAGCTTTTTTTCTTGCCAACTCCTCGAAAGGGGACCGTGGGGGGCAAAACTAATTTGAATTGAATTGGTTTCAATTCCATTTAACATCACATCAGTTTCATCAGATTATTTGGTATATGCTATGTGCAGTGATAACAAGCGTCTAACTACCTAATTTAACATATCTATCAATATCTCACAGTTTCCTCTGTGAAGTTTCCAGGTACGTTCTTTAACACGTTAATCAGGGAGGATTTAGAATGTAGGGCCATCTGTCCTAACATCATTATCCACGATGAGTGACATAAGCATGACGTCATCGATTCATCTTCAGTCACTTTGATAACGAGGATCCACTTAATTACATAAACCCTGATCCAATGTTTTCGGAGAAAATCTCAGATTTAGTGAGTAGGCACTTTATGATGAGTCGCGGTTTCTGTTTTGTATGAAAAGGTTTATTGAGGACAGCCAAACTAATTGGTTTTATATTTCATGAACCAAGTCCGTCTGTCTAATCTGGACTTTTTATTTATCATAACTTTATTGGGATAGTTTTCCGAATCATTGTAATAGCCTATTCAAGCCAGGGGAAATTAGCCATGTTCTCATAATGCCGATGTGATTTTTAAAAAGCTAAACATGTATTAGAAGACATGTTGATGTCAAAAAATGTTTGTGTTTGAGAATTGAGACGACCTTTTTTTGCTTGGCAGTTGCTCGGACGCATAGAGGGGAGAGCAGAAGGAATGTAATATAGAACTTTTTTTTAATTTCAGGAATTTAAATTGATTTGATTTTTGTTTAAATCATTTTTTCACTTGTCCGCTGCTAGGGTTGCACAAGGTGGGGTGAGTCGGATGAATGTAAGGTGCAAGTTTGTTTCAATGCTTGTTAGCTCCTCGAGGAGGGGGTAAAAAAAATTCAAGTTGGTGGAGCCCCCGAGTCTTTGAATCCTGGCTTCACCTATGCAGACCCAGATTCACTCATGCAAACACAAATTTACTGTGGCTGTATGGCTTGGGCCAAGGGCTGGGACAAAGTTAACAACCCACCATTTCCAGCACTATCAATAGCAAGACAGACACAAAATAAATTTCTATCGTACTTATTATATGGAAAAATGTTGAACAAGAGTCGTACCTTGGACTTGCTTTTGTGACCATGAAGCTATTGTGAATGATTGAATGAAAGTTGTTTACTTTGTCCCACTCCTTCTTCTCTTTTGCTCCAGTGTAGTGATGGACTGGAGACATGTATAGAGACTTGGAAGTTCAAGATACCCACAATTGATCTATCAGAACATGAAATTAGTCGGGGGCAGGCGCCGCGGCATTTGAATGTTGTTCTACCGTCAAGTTTAGCAGTGTGTCATATCCGCTCATTCCAGGTTCTCTAACTCCACTCCAAGGACATCTATTTACTATTGGGTCATGTGACTTCAAAGTTCTTTGATCACATGACCAACCATTGATTCTGATCAAAGACATTATACTAACTGTTATGTCACTTTGCTATGATCGAACCTAGTCATGGGCCCTATAAATCATGCACATATACAGAAATGTGTCGGGTTATGCTTGGTTAACGCTGAATTCGTTCAGCTTGAGTTTGACTCATAAACTTATGGCCTACTCAAACCTTGGCATTTTTGTGCATGCGTCGGTCTAGCGTGTCTATTTTAGTGCACAAATATGCTGATCAGACGGTTGACTGACGTTGGCTTTCGATCCATTGAGCGTTGAGCGAACGTCAGTCCACCGTCTGTATATTGTGTCCTCGCGCAGTGTTTTTAATTTTCCTGAACGCTGGACCGACACAGGCTAAAAGACGATAAGATGTGAGTTTACATTCATTTTTGACAACTAATTTATCATTTTTAGTTAGTTGTAAATGAATTCATTAATCTACCACAATTGCAAATATGTAAATCTCACTGTTCAGACCTTCTCTCTGCTGTTGGATGTGGAAATAAAATGACATCAGATTAAATTTAAAAACAATGAGAATTTAAGATAAAAAGAAAGTGACACTCGGTTTCGTGACATTATATAGGCCACTGCGTCACATGGCACCCGACTTCTTGAATCTCATGAAAGTCTTCAAGGACATCAAGGTTCTATGTAGTCATGTGACCTCAATCTGTTTGGCAAGTATGTCAGGTGACTGAACATAGCTGCTTTGTGATCATGGTGATATGAAACAGACACTTTTAAATCCTGCAGCTGGTGAGAGGCTGTATTAATTCCTTAAAAATGTGAAAATATCGAGGGTTTTCTGAAACACACATGCCTAGATGGGGGACAGGTTATTAGTGAATTTACCATTTTTATCACAAATACTGTGATGTTGTTCTTACACATTTCATCATGTTGCATTATCGGGTTAGGATATGCATGTTGACGTCATATTGTTACGTTCCATCTGTGGCGATCTCCTCGTCCTGCATCCCAATCTGTTACGCGTATTTCCCAGTTTTCACAATTTTGAGCCTACTTCTTTTTTAAGTGCGATCTTGCACGTGTATTACGTCACCAGACGTTCTCTGTAACGAGTAGACTGAAATAAAAACTGATCTTCTTAGCTGTCAGTGGCGGATCTACGGGGGGATTCATCTCTCCTCCCTTGTGCTGCCAAGTAAAAAGAAATGACAAAATGATAGCATAAAAGTATGCTTAAAATCGACAGCTGACAACCCTAACAATGAAAAAATATTCATACTGTGAGAGGGGGCTGTCCCCGGCCCATCCCACACCCTATCCCTCCTCGCCGATGTCTACCTTGGCATCCCAAAGCTCCTCTTGGGGAAAATCTAGATCCATCCCTGGCTGTCTCCATGTTCCTTTATATTTCTATAATCTTGTACATGTATTTTTCCACTTTTAAACGAATTGGAACGAAATGAGTGGACGTGTCGACTCGTACTTCCGGTCGACTGTGACGAGAGGCACGTTAACTGAAATTGAAATCTCCATAATACGAGCACCTAGTCGGTGTTCGACTAAAACACTGGTTTTGGTAGTGTGTGCACCGTGATTCATGATAAGGGCTGGTGGGGTCAAACTTTCGTACAGCACAGGACATTGTGGATCTCCTGTTTTTAATTGGCAAAACTATACATCGTCCTCTTATCGAGCAATGGACATTAGGACGTAGAAGCATCGTAAAGTTCCTTTCACACATACACGGTACGCAACACGGATATGTGTGGCTCAGTGGTAGAGCGTCTGCCCCATGAACGGAAGGTCATGGGTTCGATCCCCGACCGAGTCATACCACAGACTTATAAAAATGGGACCATCTGCCTACTTGCCAGGCGCTCGGCATTCAAGAAAGGAGAAGGGTAATAATAACTTTATGTTATACAGAGCCCGCTGGAAGAGCAGCTAGCTTACAGCTGAATGTGGCTACCCTGGGTAAATAAGATATATTATTATTAACATGGTGTGCCGACACGGTCTCAACTGGGTGCCAACACGATGTTAACATGAATGAGCAAGGTGTCAATAAGGATATCACCAAACAAGACCACGGTGTTTACACGAAAGGACTAGCACCCACTAGTAGTTGGTTTTCGACTATTATACACTGGTTTTTGCACTAGGTGCATCATGCTTCATGAGGGCTGATGGAGTCAACCTCTCGAACGTCACTGGTAGCAATCAAGCACCATCCTGTCGACTCCCTGCTCGATGGACATGACCTTTAATGAGGCTAAATCCCTACAAGACAGGGAAGTTCTTCAAATCCTCTTCCCCATCTCTCTTTCCCTCGGCAACCCCCCCCCCCCCCCACCTCCTTTCGACTAATATCCTTTTT
>BQKZ01010569.1:0-10125 GCA_036244855.1 Temnopleurus reevesii | reverse complement strand
TGCGGGGCGGCGCGATCACAAAATTTGTGGAGGGGGGGGGTCAAATTGACCCCCCCCCCCAGTTGGAATAGGGTTAAACTGGACAAAAGGCAATTAAATTCCTTGTTACAAACACACACACAAATAAAAGCGTAAACTTGAATATACCAAAAGCGATTCAAGTTCATTATTCAGATTTAAAAAAAATCCAAGAATAAACTTGGAGTACACTCTGGCATTTACACAAATTTTGCATGAGCATGATTTTTAAGGCATTTACCTGAAATCAGCGATTTGATCAAATTCTATTTGGCTCTTGAATTATGATTTCAGAACCACATTATGTACAACTCAGCCCCTCGTATTTGTGAACATTTCATGACTTATCAAGAATCCAATTTTTTTTCTGTTTGATGCGTCATTTGTCTTTGGCCATGTATCAAAAGTAAAAAAAAAAATGAAATGAAAGACAAAATAAATAGAGTGTCATAATTCGTCACGCCTGTCTGCGCTCTCTTCATCATCTTCCTCTTCATCATCTTCCTCCTCCTCCTCCTCCTCCTCCTCTTCAATCTCCATCTCCTCTTCAACCTCCATCTCCTCTTCATCTCCTATTCTTAGATCCGCTGACTTGCAAGCGTCAATGAAATTCTCAGAATAAACCTCTGCTACTGAAAGTTTTCCATCTCCGTTCCCATCTAAAGTTTGAAAAAACTGAAAGAAAAAACACATTCAGACATTTAAAACAATAAAAGAAATGGGGAAAAAAGGACATGAAACAAGCAAAACATAAAAAAGCATGAAAAGATGGAAGGATATCTTACATGTACGGTCAAACCTCGTTATAAAGAGCACTGACATAACGAGCTCTTGTTATAACAAGGTAATTTTCCTGGTCTCATCTCTTTGTATTATACTTTGGCTCTGATATAATAAGGTTTCAATAAAAAAAGGTAATTTCTCTGGTTCCAATGATCTCCTTGTAATGAATTTAGACTGTACTAGCATTTCTGAAGCCAGAGATGAAATTCATTCTAAGAATTGGAACATTGCAATCAATGTTGATCTTTCATTTTCATCAAGATTTTAATCCCCCATTACTTAATTTTCATATTCTTTGTCACTTATTTGGAGCTTCTTAAAATTTCAATTACTACAATCTGTCTAACTTTCATGCAAACAAGATTCAAATATGAGTTTTAATCATGTATTGCTTCCAAAAAGAAGAGTATCCAAAATAGAATTTTCCATGTATGACTTTTCTATAGGATTCATGGGTATTTTTTCCCATCCCAACAAGCTCTATTAAGGCGCGGACGCACTAAACACGGCACAGAATCAAGGCATGGTATTTACGCGATGTCTCCCGCGAAGGAGCGCGCTAGCTAAGAACATCCAAGATATTGCGTAAATACCATGCCTTTATGCCGTACCGTGTTTGGTGTACTGGGGCTTTTATACACAGAATGGCTTTGTAGTCATTGTTCAGTGATGCAAGCCTGGGCTATGCAAATGAATTGAAATTAAAATATGAACCACATATTCTTTCTGAGATAAAGCAGATTAAGAACAGCCATATGATTCCGAGTAAAAACATTAAAAATTTGACGGCTCTTTTTACATTTCACTTTTACTGTGAGGGGTCGTTTCTTTTGTCCTCTTCCTCCTTCAAATTCATAGTATACATGTATATACTACATGAACATACCTGTTTTAGTTGATCCATTGTTGACCCATCAAGCAAATCTTTTGAGAAAAACTCCTCGGATGATAGCAAACCGCTCTTATCAGCAAGCTCATTCACTATTGCTGACCTAAAGTAAAAAATTATAAGAGAAAATATTTACGAAATCAGTATTACTCTAAATTATTTCTAATAATATGAGCAGTCGATCCTTATCATATCAAACTACACTATGGAGAAGTTGTTCAAAAGTTGCAATTGATCGTAAGTTGCAGTTGATCGGAAAGTGCCAATCAAAATCATTTGTTTCATGCGCGTCTTGTTCAATGCGCATAGCGTGTGCAAATGAAAATGCGCGTTTCAATTTGTAAAGTTGCAGTTGATTTGCAGTTAGGGATCACTTGTTTACTAAATGTGAAGATGATGTTCATACACAGTTCTATATTTCTGGGAATACCAAATTTGCAACTATCTTGATGATATCAAACACACTGTAATAATTTTCACACATGAGTGATTTCAATTGTTACATAATGTCATTTGCTCCACTAAACATCCTGAAGATAGCTAGGAATTACCTGAGCCTTTCCAAATAATTGGCCATATTGAAGCTACTCAAAAAAAATTTGTAGCCTAGTCTATTTAACATTAATACTATACTGACAACTATTGAATCCACAGTTTGTCTTTTCTTGTCTTTCCGTACACCCCAATAATAAAAATTGATTATTACCGCATTCTAGGAGTAAATCGCGACAAGTCTAAGTTCTATTTTGTTGTCTATACTAAGAAAAGTTGGAAATTACCTGAGCCTTTCCAAATAAGTGGCCATTTTGATGCTGCTCAAAGGAAGGTATTGTGGCAAGGTTGAAAGGTCATTGGGGCAGTCGGTGTCATTGAACCAGAGTCGATGTGAGAACCAGACGTTCACGGCAAGATTACGGCCCCACGATCTTACAGCATGAAACCATCTTAGGAAATAAGGAATTGGATGAGAAATGACAGAATTTAATCTATTCGTCTTTGAGATTATATTGTTGAAATTGTCATGCTTATTTCACAAGTGCATTACTTTGGGCATCAAATGAATTAGCACAAAATAGGAAAATATCATGCATTTACGCATAGATTAGCATATTAATTTGGGAAATTTAACCAAAGAGCCAACTATATATATGATCTTCAAGTTGATATTCCATGCTCCCAGACTGCAAATTCTCCGGTCTATCGCCCGACCAACGCACAAGAATTCAAGATCTTTTCCCGAAAAACAAACTATACTGTCCTCGAGTTTAAATTCCATGCTCCCAGCCTGCAAATTTTTGCGGTGATCGCACAACCATTGGACAAGATCTTTAGGGGGAACTAAAAGAGACCCCCCTCCTAGCAGTTTTCCTAGCCCCTAAATAGACCAGGGTTGTGTTTCATAAAGCTGTGCATAGATCTATGCACAACTCTACGAACAACTGGTGACCCTTTGTCACGCTCAATGCTAACCCCTTCCCCTGAATCGCACCCGAGAAAAGGTCACAGATCGTTCATAGAGTCTCGTGTAGATCTATGGAAAGCTTTATGAAACACAAGCAAGTATTGTTAGAGTTAACTTACCTGTATGGTATAAAGACACAATCTCCTTTCTCCAGAGTGGCATTATACCAGGGGACTTGCCCAAGGCCAGGGTACTTGTTAAGGTCTACCTTGTCGACGTCAACACGACTGCAGTCCTCTCTTGGATGATCAATATCTATGCTAGCATTCTCCCTCTAAATTGAAAAAATGACAGGTGAATAGAGTGTTAGTTTTTTTTTATTTCAGAAGTGTTAATGGGGAACCAACCCCTGGGATTATCATGCCCTCATTGAAGAAAATCAGATGAATAAACTATGAATATTTGAGTTAATCATAGTTTAGGTCCCCCTCATTCACTTTGCACAGTATAGCTTTATTCAATTCATGCAATGGGGACCTCAATCCACTGCCATACACTTGTGTGTAAAGAAATGCGTGCACTCTCAGCGAGGGAGGGACTTAAAGTACGATATCGCCGAAAATTTTGAGCAAAATCACACAATATTCTTACACGTTATGAATTCTTTGATTCTCAATGATATGATATCATGATCCCTGCTGCAGATGGGGATCCGTGAGATCGGAAAATTTTGCTGAATCTTTGACAGACTTGTGCACAACTCCTCATTTACTTTGTGTATAACAAAATTGGAAAATGTATTAATAACAAATTAAAGGAAAAAAATCAACAAGATTCTTTCCCAAATACATGGAGAATCAACATAGATATGTAGAAATCTCAGGATAAACTTATGTTTTGTTGACTTTTCTAAAAAATAAGAAGGTATACAGATTGAATGAAGAGTTGTCAAACATATGGTCACAGATTCCGCGCGTACGGATCCCTATCAGCGGCATGGATCAAAATATCATATCAAGAACTACAGGAAACACAGGAAAGACACTTTGCTGAAGCTAACATGTGCAAAGTCAAAAGCCAGCCAAATGTCTTCTTTTTTATGAAATAAAACGTGGGTAAATGTTTGCTAAAAAGTCAAAACATGTATGATCTTCTTTGATCACACATTTCAACTATTTGATGCAAGAATTCATCAAAATTACGCAGCTCAGAGAGAAGATTAAATAGTCATCTACTGATCAAAGCTTCGATAAAAGCAATATCAGGTCAGGCATTGACTTCAATCATCATCACTGCAACAGAATACAATTTTGCATACTTTGTAGGGATTTGAACCCATGACCTTTACATAGTCAGTCTAGCCAATAGACTACTAGACCACCATATCAAAATACCTCCATGGTACAAGGGATAGCTCCATGTAATTGGGCTTAAAAATAATCTTGGGCAATATAGATTCAAATTCATGCTGATGAACGTAGACTTTGTTTCATCGCTGCTATACCATAAGACAATATGAGTTACGTAGTGACGAGGTTTGATACCAAAATAGTAAAGATCCCATTACGGAAATGCAAAATTGAAAACAGCCCCAAGAAGCTCCAAAAATAAGCAAAATTCCTGAATAATAAATGAACTCTCAAATCTCATATCTCAAAACTCTTGCCTGGGAAAGCCAAGTAAATTGTATGGACAAGAGGTCAAATTTTTAAGAAAGCATGGTTAAAAAATGAAATTGCCACCGACTGAGGTTCAAATCGTGAGAGTTACAAGTATGTGTAATCGGATGAAAAAAGAAGGCGGCATATTCAAAAAGTGGGGGAAAAACAAACAAAGTGCACAAAACATTTGGATCAAGAGATTTATAGGAAATATTAATTTACCTTGTCAACAAAGAATATTTCTTTCCGGCCATCCAATACACAATTGATGTTGTCAACACCATCAAAATGGAGGACAGACTTGGTTCCGCCACTGCTGTACCATAAGACGATGTCATGTAGCGATGAGGTGAACCCTCCACAAAGTAGGCATCGTAACAGGCCAAACTCGTCTAGAGGTGGGATGGAATCAAAGAAGAACAAGTTGAATTGAATATGCTTTACTTAACACATTGGCTAATGGAACCGGGTAGTCCCTAAACCAATCTATGGGCATTACAGAATTCAATAAACAATGGCTTAATGGCTCAAATTAAAGTTAACATTATTCTTGACTAAGTTACACNAACCAGACGTTCACGGCAAGATTACGGCCCCACGATCTTACAGCATGAAACCACCTAAGGAAATAAGGAATTGGATGAGAAATGACAGAATTTAATTTATTTATCCTCAAGGATATATTGAAGATGAAACGAATTGGATTGGAAATGATGGAATTGAATTTATCCATCCTCAAAATTATAGAGAAGAAAAAAAAATAATTGGAACAGAAATGATCGATTTGAATTTATCCATCCTCAAGGTTATATTATCAATAATGATTTTGTTATGCCAATTTCACAAGTGCATAACTTTGGGTGTCAAATAAATTGGCAAGAAATAGGAAAATATCATGCATCTATGCATAAGTTAAATGAAAAAAAACTAACATACGGTCCTCTAGATTTCATTCCATTCTCCCAGCCTGAAATTTTTTGCGGCGATAGCACAACTACTGGACAACATCTTTAGGGGGCCTGCAAGAACCCCCTTCCCAGTTTTCCTAGCCTCCAAAATAGATCTTTTTTTAGGGTTAACACACCTGTATGGTATAAAGACACAATCTCTTTTCTCCAGAGTAGCGTTATACCAGGGGACTTGCCTCAAGTACTGGGGTACTTAGGACCACTTTGCGCCCCATCCCCCTTAACCTCATCGCCACTTCGTTAACTCACCTGTATGGTATAAAGACACAATCTCCCTTCTCCAGTGTAGCGTTATACCAGAGGACTTGCCGAAGACCAGTGTACTTCGGACAACTTTACCTTACCTCACTTCTTTAACTCACCTGTACGGAATAAAGACACAATCTCCTTTCTCGAGAGTAGCATTATACCAAGGAACTTGCCCAAGGCCTGGGTACTTGTTAAGGTCTACCTTGTCGACGTCAACACGACTGCAGTCCTCCCGTGGATGATCAATATCTATGCTAGCATTCTCCCTCTGAATAGAAAAAATGACAGGTGGATATTGTGTTGGTTTTTTATATTTTTTTATTTCAGAAGTGTTAAAGGGGAACCACCCCTGGGATTATCATGCCCTCATTGAAGAAAATCAGATGAATAAACTATGAAAATTTGGGTTAATCATAGTTTAGGTCCCCCTCATTCACTTTGCACAGTATAGCTTTATTTAGTGCACACAATGGGGACCTCGATCCACTGCCATACACCTTGTGTGTAAAGAAATGCGTGCAATCTCAGCGAGGGAGGGACTTAAAGTATGATATTGCCGAAAATTTGAGCAAAATCAGAAAATATTCTTACACGTTATGAATTCTTTAATTCTCAATGATATGATATCATGATCCCTGCTGCAGATGGCGATCCGTGCAATCCTCAAATTTGGCTGAATCTTTGACGGATTTACGGACACCTCATCATTCACTTTGTGTAAAAAGAATTTTGAAAATGGATTAATGACAAATTTTAAAAAATATCGACAAGATTCTTTCGAAGATGCATGTAGAATAAGGATAAACTTTTGTTTTGTGGACATTTCTGAAAAAAAGAAGAATTTTAAAATTTTGTAGACAGGTTGAATGAGGAGTTTTCCAACAAGACTTCATATATTCTGTCAACGTTGCCAAGCGCACAGATCTCCATCAGCGGCAGGGATCAAAATATCATATCTAGAACTAAAAAATTTATAATTTTGAAAAGGAAACACAGGAAAGACACTTGGCTGAAGCTAGCATGTGCAAAGTCAAAGGCCAGCCAAATGTCTTCAAAAAGTGGGTAGACGTTTGCTAAAAAGACTTTTCAACCATTTGTTGCAAGAATTCATCAAAATTGTGCAGCTCAGAGAGAAGATTAAATAGTCATCTACTGATCAAAGCTTAATAAAAAGCAATATCAGGTCAGGCATTGACTTCAATCATCATCACTGCAACAGAATACTATTTTGCATACTTTACTGAGCTTTGAACCTATGACCTCCACATAGTCAGTTTAGCCAATATACCACTAGACCAAAATACCTCCATGGCACAATGGATAGCTCCATGTAATAAGGCTTGTAATAGGGCTTCAAAATAATCTTAGGCAAATAGGAGGGATCACTAAGAAATTGAACTACAATACTTGGGATTCAGTTTGCATACATTACTTGTTGCTATGTCAAGCAAGCCTCAGGCACGCTTCTGGGTTGTCACGAACACCCTTTGTGTACCGAGTACACATAAAATTTGCATCTATAATGAAACCTGCCTATTGTATGAAATGATTTTGGCTATCCTTTTTTTCATATATAAAGATGTCTTTTCTTCTTGTGATATTCTCTTTTAATAACATAACTGTATCAAGATTTTAATGTATATTTAGGGGATAAGACTTGGCAAACATAGAGCAGATATTAAGTGATATTTTAGTGAATGTTTATGTCCTGATTGAATGTCCCTACTCCTGAAAAATAAAGGAATGATCTAAAAACCCTTACAAGGAAAGCAGTGAAGTCACCATTTAGAGAAAAAAAAATCAAAGTGCTACTCATAGAGAGAAACAAGGAGACGTTTGAAAAAAGTGGGGCAAAACAACAAAGTGTGCCAAACATTTCAGAAGTAAGAGTGATATCAATTTACCTTGTCAACAAAGAAGATTTCTTTCCGGCCATCCAATACACAATTGATGTTGTCGACACCATCAAAATGGAGGACAGATTTTGTTCCGCCGCTGCTGTACCACAAGACGATGTCATGTAGTGATGAGGTGAAGCCTCCGCAAAGTAGGCATCGTAAGAGGCCGAACTCATCTATAGGTGGAATGGAATCAAAGAAGAACGAGTTATATTGAATAGGCTTTACGTAAACCATTTACTACTGGAACTGGGTAGTCCCTGCACAAAGGCTATGGGAATTAATAGATATCATTAGTCGATCGCTTAATCAAGTTACACTTTTTGAAAACTTGTAGAAATGGAATAAATTTAAAAACAGGCATCGTAACAGGCCGAACTCATCTATAGGTGGAATGGAATCAAAGAAGAACGAGTTATATTGAATAGGCTTTACGTAAACCATTTACTACTGGAACTGGGTAGTCCCTGCACAAAGGCTATGGGAATTAATAGATATCATTAGTCGATCGCTTAATCAAGTTACACTTTTTGAAAACTTGTAGAAATGGAATAAATTTAAAAACAGGCATCGTAACAGGCCGAACTCATCTATAGGTGGAATGGAATCAAAGAAGAACACATTGGCTAATGGAACCGGTTAGTCCCTAAACCAATCTATGGGCATTACAGAATTCAATAAACAATGGCTTAATGGTTTAAATCAATATTAACATTCTTCTTGACTAAGTTACACTATTTGAAAAGTTGTAGAAATGGAATAAATTTGAGGGTAGGCATGGTAACAGGCCAAACTAATCTATAGGTGGGATGAAATCAAAGAATAATGGGTTGAATTGAATAGTTTTAAATTATCCTGTTGAGTATTAGAATCGGGAAGTCCTTGCACAAAGACTTTTGGAATTATAAATTATAAGTTTTTAATGGCTTTATCAAGTTATAGTAGAGGCTACTATGTAATCCCGCGCGATTTGTCTGTTAAAATTGATTTTTTGAGCTAACTTTGTTTTTGAGCTAATTTTGAGGTGCTGAATCCAAAAATCTTTGGTTCCGATTTTTCCGACCACGTCTTCAGCCGCCATTTTGAATTTCAAAATGGCCGCCATGGAAAAGTCATTTTAGGCTGTATTTCGGTATTTCGTCACTGAATTCATTTTTGATGTGTAACTTTGTCAATTTTGGGGTGCTGAATCCAAAAATCTTTGGTTCCGATTTTTCCGACCACGTCTTCAGCCGCCATTTTGAATTTCAAAATGGCCGCCATGGAAAAGTCATTTTAGGCTGTATTTCGGTATTTCGTCACTGAATTCATTTTTGATGTGTAACTTTGTCAATTTTGGGGTGCTGAATCCAAAAATCTTTGGTTCCGATTTTTCCGACCACGTCTTCAGCCGCCATTTTGAATTTCAAAATGGCCACCATAAGAAAAAACATTTTTGGTCAAATTTTTGGGTCTTTATACCCCAAATTTATTGTTTTCTGTCCTATTTTAAGGATTTTGGGGTGCTAATTAATCCAAAAATATTTGATTCCAGTTTTTTTTACCATACATCCGCCATTGAAACTCATTTTAGGCTGTATTTCGGTATTTCTCCACTGAATTTGTTTTTATGTGTAACTGATGATTCTGGGGTGCTGAATCAAAAAGAAAATTTTGTTCCATTATTTTCGACCACGAATTAGCCGCCATTTTTAGTTTCAAAATGGCTGCCATAGTAAACCCATTTCAGCCATACTTTGGGTCTTTCTACCCTAAATTTGTTGCTTTATGTCCAACTTTGATGATTTTGAGATGCTGTATCGATAATTATGATTTGGTTCCATTTTTTTTCCAACTACGTTCGAAGCCGTATTTTGGTATTTCTACACCATTTTTATTTTTATTTCCCACTTTGAGTATTCTGGGGTGGTATACTGAACCTAAAAATACTGCTTTATCTATAATCAACGTCTTTTAGCATATAGCATGGATGTCGACTGGTTAATGTTGGATTAAAAACCCTTGTCAATTTATGAATCTATAAATGTTTTATTCCTATTTCGACCAAAATTTCATGACAACAATTTTTGCGGTAAACCAATTTTTCTGACAAACATTAGCAATGATGTTGATATGTAGATCTCGTGAGATTATTGTTTATAACGATGCATCTGGGTGCCACTTCCGAACGTTGATATCTATCATGAATGTTTTTGATGTCCCAGAATTCAAATATGAAGCTCTTTACTGAAACATAAGAATTTACTGCACCATTAAT
>BQKZ01010565.1:5428-15783 GCA_036244855.1 Temnopleurus reevesii | reverse complement strand
TTTAAATCAGTGAAACGATCGTACTCTCCTTGCCGAAGCTACCCACAGAAATGTAACCGCACGCGGTGCGTACCTGTAGAGATTAAGCGTCGGGCAACACGTACACGAATATGTTTATCATTTTTTAATCGCCTAATTCTTGGAATATACGGTAACCAATGATCTTTTGACATTTCCAATGTTTCCTGTTTCAGCCAAGGGTTAGAAATTATGAATATAGCACTGGTTGAATCTAAAATGTTATTTGAATTTTCGGCAGCGAATATACATGGATAATGAAATTACTGAGGTTGTAATTGCCCCAAGCATAAAGTACGACTAATTCATCTCATTACTTTGTTCTGCAGCCGGACACTACATCCAGTCTGTACAGCTACTCGGATCAAACAACACAACCTCTGAGGGCATAGTTGGCTTTACCGCTCGTGGTTTTCCAGCCCAACTCATGGTGTTTATAAGCGAGGGGTGGTCCATGGCCACATCCCACCTGGTTTGTCGGTATCTAGGTTACCAGGATGGAGTATTCGCGACCGTAAGCGGTAATGTCTATAACATAGACATGGCAAACATCAGTGAGAAATTCGGTGTTGTGCGATGTCACAAGACTGCCGTAAACATCACAGACTGCTGGTTTGAAACCAAGGAAATTGATAACGTCATCAGTGGTATGATCATGGCTGTCGTTTGTTGTACAAGTAAGTACCCTGACTTCCTATTGGCTAATCTTTCCATGTTTTTAAGTTGTTATAAGCAAATATACAAATCATATATCTACGTGGAATACACTTGGAATTGTTAATAAAGGCTTAACATAGATGAGTATGGTCCAGGGGGTGTATATATTAAACACTTTGGGATTCATTTCCCTTCATAAAAATATCATTAAAATCAGAAAAATGAAATTTTCTGATTTACCCCCACGTAGTTCATTGCGTGGGGTCGTTTCCTAGAGCGTGGATATAATAAACGATAAACAACGAATAAGAGCAGGATATACAGAATGAGGAAAGAATAAACACAAAACAAAGGATAACAAAAGGATAGACATTAATGGGAATAAAATAAACGAAAAACGAAGAATAACAACAGGATAGACGGAACATGACGATAGAATAAGCAATAAACAAAGAATGACATAGGAATAAACAGAAAATGATGATAGAATAAGTGAAAAACAAGGAATAACATAAGGATAAACAGAAAATAAACAATATTAAAAGCAATAAACAAAGAATAACATAAGAATAAACACAAAATGGTGATATAATAGATGAAAAACAAAGTATAACAAAAGGATATACATTAATGCATATAGAATATTAAGTGAAAAAACCCACAAAAAATAACATCAATTCATCCAAGATTTGATTCAGAAAAAAAAACGATTTCATTCAGAAACTACATCAAGCGCGCATTTATGTATTCTGCAGTCAATTTACAACGCTACTTGATGACGTAGTGTAGTTGCACAGTAGCGAAAGTTCACAAACGTTCTGCGCATCTCATCCAGGGGGTGATTATTAAATGACTAATTAGTGGTTTATTGCGTACAAATTTCTCTCCATAGTGAAAGAAATGGTATAGAATGCTGAATTAGGCCCCAAAGTCTACAATGATATCAAATTTTAGGGTATTTGATATCAAGTTTGTTCTACTTTAAATCAAGTTTGCGTGAATGACTAATATTTCTGGTATTTCATTATAGAGTTTTTAATGTGTGCGTGTTAATACTTATTTACAACGGTATCTCCGGTGTTTTCAAATTATTGATATTGCCCCAGCCCGACGTTCTTGACGGCGCATGAATTCCCTACTAGGAGGAATCTCTGACACACTTCACCCTAATACGCAAATTACATGAGTTACGTCATGGAAAGGTTTTGCATTCCTAATGAGCACATACTTAAAGTCAGTCCGTCATGATCGATAGGACTTCCGGTTGCGAGCGCGAACGGACGGCGTGTTGCGTATTGGCAACAACTATTCTTTAAATATTTCCTTGCTTACGCACCTTGCAAAGCTCAGAAACTCGGAACACTTCGTATGACTTTCGGATACTTGTTGTCGTCCCATGTATTTTGATTTGTCCCCTCTTTGGCTTCGACTGTTTCTAAAAACATGCGGAACACATACGTTTGCGAATACCTGTGAACTACTGAAGCTTGCTCACTCGCTATGCCCGGTAAACAAAATCTGTAATTTTTCTGCTCGGCAATCTTCGGAATCAAAATGGTAGCGGACAGTTTGGCTCCTAACCGGAAGTCATGTCGATCATGAGGAATATTACACTGCCAAATATTGTCCAATTCAGTACGCAACGTAATTTCTGAATGAATTTTATTTTCTAATCATATAATTTCTTTTCCAGCGCCAATATGCGGACCTAAAGGGAAACCCATCGGGATGGAATCTGGCGCTCTCCCCGATTCGGCCATTGCGAGATCCAGTTGTGCGGACAACGGGAGCTGCGGTGGCACTGGACGCCTGAACTCCGCATCGAGCTGGAGCCCGAATGTGGACGACTACGCCAACCCTTGGATACAGGTTGATCTTCATTCCCTGTATCTTATTACAGGGGTGATTACACAAGGTGACCACACGACTGTCGAGTGGGTGACTTCTTACACACTTTCTACGGGTTTAGTCATTGATTCATGGATCCCATACAGCGATGTCTACACAGCTACAGGCGCCACGGTACTCATTAGCCAATAATATATTGATTTGATTGATGTTTTATTTCCATTGTTTTAATTCAGTATATAACAATATAAATATAACACAATAACATGATTCACAGATATCATTTGACAATGAGTCACAAAAAAACACACTTCAGACTACGGGGTGTTGTTCAAAATCAACTGCAAATAAACTGTAACTTTGCAAATTGTAACGCACATTTTCATTCGCGCATGGTCGATGGTATGCATATTTAGCAAGATGCGCATGAAACAATGGTTTTGATTGGCCCGTTCCGATCAACTGCAACTTTTGATCAATTGAAACTTTTGAACAACGCCCCCTAATATGACATAATGTAAAATCAAAAGCATACAGTGTATAGCTTATGAATAATTTATGAACAAATTGCTTGAAATAATTACAAAAAAGCAAAGCGTAAAACTGGCCGTTAGCTCATTTCGTGATAAAGTGTATTTTTGCCAATCATCATCCGTGCATGCATAAATTCATAAATGTGCTTTTAATTCATTTAGATACCATGATACAACTGTCTTTCACTTTTGTTCAAACAAGTTGTAATAATTTCCACAAATGATTGATAACAGATGTTGCAATCATGTCTAACCACACTACACGATCTAAAAAGTGAGCCCATGTTTAAAATAAAAGGATTAGAAAGCGGTCAGGGAGTCTGATCTTTTTACGTAATGTACGTGAGAATGGTTATTTTAAATGTTTGATTCAATAATTTGAAGTAAGGTTTGACGGATTTAATAGATGGGAGAGTTTCGAAATAAACCAACCGAATACGTTACGACTGGCTTATGATACAATTCAAGAAGACAGTACAATATGAAATCTCAGAAGCTCAGAGCGATTAAAAATCGAGAAAATGATATCATACATGGCGCAGATAATCTATCTAGATTGAAGAGCGCCATCAAATCCAAGAACAACATCATACAAGTTTTCCGTCTAAGGGCTCTGAGTCTGAACAGTCTGAGCAGTTTTGCGATTGTTTACAATGTCAAGCGAATATTCCTTTTATAAATAATTGTGTTTGCTTATACAAAGCTGATTAACGCATTGGTATCATACGTTTTCTATTCATATTAGGTTTTAGAACAAGAATTATGTAAATTCTATGGGTCGAATTTGTACATATATCAGAGACTCAATATTTTTCGTTTTAGATATTTCATGGAAATTATGAACATTTGGATCCTGTCGAGCATGTTCTCCACCCACCGGTGATGGCGCGCTTCATCAGACTTCACCCTCGCACCTACTTCCACAGTATGCCGAGTCTCCGATTAGAGTTTATAGGTATTGGCCCACTTGCCAATTACATAGGTATGTAATTGTAATTGTATGTAACACGAACTACTGCAAACGGACATTTATATATGAGGGATCCAAAATGTAAAATAAATTACCCTCATAACTACGAAGACCTTACACATGCAATCTATTTCGTAACAAACTAGGCAGCTGGATTAAAGATCAAAATATGTAATCAATGCTTAGTGCATTGGAGTTGGGGTGGGATTACGCTCTGTAAAGTAAAGGCCCCAGCACACCAAACACGGCACGGCGTAACGGCACAGAATTTACCCAGCATCTTGGTTGTTATTGGCCAGCGCGCTCCTCCGCGCAAAGGATGTTCAACCATTCACCAATCACAGGGGAGACATCGCGTAAAAACCGTGCCGTGATGCCGTGCCGTGTTTGGTGTGCCCTGACCTTAACGTTGAATTACTACTTTTTTGTTAAAATTAATTTCATCTAATGTTAACTCTTTTTCTAATTTAGTTTTAATGTTTATTTTAGTTATGTTTGCTTAATACTTTATCCCAAATCAATTAATGTGGACCTCTAGGAAGACCAGAGCGACCAGAGCGACTGTAAAAACTGCTAATTCACTACCATCTTTCAAAAATTATATCAAAACTCACCTGTTTGTGTAATCCCCGCTTGCCACCATTCATGCCATTTGTTATCATCCATTATTCTTTGTTCCTTCCTTGGCATATGTTTATGTTAATTGTGTATGTTATCTTCTATAATTGTATTTTGTTTCAAGCGCTTTGTACCATATATTTTGAAAAAGCGCTATATAAGAACTTTTTGTATTGTATTGTATTGTATTGTAAGTCGTCTGTGCAGTAAGTACGGAACTTAAGCAAGAGGACGGAAGGGTTGATCAGAACGTTAGCTCTAAGGTCCGTCCCAGAAGTAGCGTTGTGCTGGTAAGAAGAGGACGGTATAATTCGAATGATTGGGACTACACAAACTACAATTAATAGATCGGTATTTATAATTCATAAATTTTATGATATGAATCTTCTCCTTCTCTTACGGAAACAGCACAAACAAAAGATTCATTTTATCGATATAAGACTAGCAATAACTTATACCATTTCAATAATATCCTCTGACTGCATCGTGAAACGTTGAACTTAAACAGCAATATGCTCACGCTGAACTATAACCATGCCACGAAAGACTTGGATTGCTGACGTAAAATACGTCATCACACTAGCCTCTTGATGAGAACCTTATTCCTGATGAGGACCGTCCTGAAATAACGTTCTCAACCTTTGCAGCCCGCTAGATTTTCCCGCGCTTGAGAAATAACGTCCTGATCAGCCTTTGCGTCCTCTTGCTTAAGTTCCGTATTAGCTCTTACACTGCGCTCGTCAAGCTTTCTTCTACTTCCCTGCACATTTATTGGTCCCTATATAAACGACTTTCACTGACGGTAAAGTGGCCTTTGGTCCTGTATTTCCAAAACCATATTATACATTAACAAGAAAACTATTGGCTGACTCACATGCACCCTTGCGGTTTTAGCCTGCATTAGACTAGCCCCGACACACAGCATGTATACGCGGATCAGACGGTAGACTGACGTTCGGGTTGCGCTAAAGGAACGTACGCCGACTGTCAGTTTTCCGTATAACCTGCGTCAGAGGAGTGTTTTTATATGAAAAAAAAAAACCGCTGGGCCGACCCAGATTAAAAACGCAAAGGTGTTAGTCGACCTTCCCATAGACTACAGTAGAGACCGATGCCAAATGTTTTAAGCCCCGGTCACATAGGACCCCGGAGGCAACACGATTCACCCCGACTCGTTGTTCCGAGGCAGTTAACTGTGGATTAACAAAGAGTCGGGATGAATCGTGTTGCTTCCGGGGTCATATGTGACCGGGGCTTAACACATGTAAAATCATGTAATTTAGAGTGCAATAATTAAAAAAAAAAGACTTTGTGTAACAGAACACGGCTTCGATCTTTCTTCATCTTCATTATTATTAATTTTTATTTTCCTTTATCCATCTCGTTTTATTTTTAAATTGTTTGTTTACTCCAAATGATAATATGTAATAATTTATTTTCTTTAATTTTCTTCAAAGAGATGATTTTGTTTCACTTTTTTTTGTTGTAAAGGCGATCCCAACACAAGCTGTGCTTTAAGGGTACTCGCCTCCTTTATTTATTTTTTTTTTTACTTGTGATGTTATTTTGTATTGATGTATATGAAAAAGGAAATGAATTAATTCAATTCAATTCAAAATTCAATTATTTTTTTCATAAAATTCTAGATGGCATACACGAGTCGAACTTAAGATGCACTCCACCTCTTGGGGAGGTACTAGGAGTAGGAAACAAGAGCATTATTCCAGACGAGGCAATATCATCGGGAAACAGTTTGGTTGATAACATGGCTTATCATGCACGTCTCTTCGGTGATTTATCCTGGGGCCCAGCTGAACTACCAAATTGGTGGAAGGTAGGGCATTACTGTAAAAGATTAGTCGCTCTTCGAGATTGGTGGACGGAGGCTAGCTTGTGGAAGGTCGGAAAACCATTGCGCATCTGATGTGCGCATTTTTTTGCTGCGCAGATCAGATGCGCGCTCGTTTTCTACATTCCACCAACCTCCATCCACAGATTAAAAACCCACTAGGCTAAAAGAAAATGTATATAATGCCGATGCNAAAAAAAAAAAAAAAAAAAAAAAAAAAAAAAAAAAAAAAAGAATATAATGCCGATGCTTACACAGATTATTCAATCAAATGTGGGTGTGAGCAGATAGGTGTCATGAATGGAGCAACAGCTCAGAGTCATGAACGTGAAACACCTGGTCAAATTCAAAAGATGAAATATACATAGGGCGATCATTTGATGTCCGAGGTTCGATGCCGCCAAATACGACCGGACTGATTTTAAGATATCAACTGATCTAAAAATTTAGGATGCGCAGTAAATTAAGGTAAAAGTGCACATAAGTTACAAATGTGCAGTTGTTTTAATACTAATTTTGGATCATATTCTTAAACTACAAGTCTCACTGTGTATTATTTTTTGAGATATAGCTAATAAACTGTAATTCACATGGACTCTTTTTGCTACAGATTTCGGTGTGTTCAGATTACTTCAGACCGTTGTAGTTTTCATATTCATATATCAAGATATTGTTCTATCAAAGACCGTAAGGCCATTCGTGCACAGTAATGCCCATTTGTAGAAACCATTGTTTTGATTCTTGAAAATTCTGATCGCTGGAACCAAATTTCACTTAATCTATGTGCTTATTTATGTGCGGTACTTGTTCAGCGAAAACATGAGAAATTATAATTACCATCACAATAAAACTTTCGTTATTGTTAACGAATAAGGGCTAATGGTTCAGTGATTGTTCTCCGTCATGATGAAGTGTTTTAGGAAGCACTTATTTGCCAGCATTTTTGTCATTCTTTAAGATGCGGCATCGAACCTACTTCAAAGAGGTGTTATTCCAGATGTAAAATTTCCTTGGTGTGGGCGATGTGGTTCGTAGGTTTTAACTACATGAATCCTCAAGACAAATCTGGCGATATGGCCATATATTTGTATATATATATACTACTTTTCACCGAAATTCAATAATCACATTATAGTTACATTTTCAGTATGCCCTGAAAAATATATGGTCTTGAAGAAAAAAAGCGATTATAAATGTGACATTTTTGATAAGCAATGAAATAATACTGTCGATATAGGTAGACCTGTGCCGTGTTTATCACGTGACCGGGATCATCACCCAGGGTAGTAAACGCTTTGATAAATGGATGACATCATATCAGGTTCAACTGATAGCGGATAGCATGACGGTGGTAAAGGTGTTTGAAGATCAATGTGGATCCTGGAAGGTGAGTGTGATCCCTATTCTAAAGTAAAACCACCCCCTGGAATTATCATGCTCTCATTGAATGAAAAACAAAATCAGATGTACTTCATCTAAAAATTTGCGCAAAATCGGGCAATCTGTTCAAAAGTTAGGAATTTTCGAAGTCACAGAGATATGACGATTCCTACTATTGATGGGGATCCGTGCGATCGGCAAATTCGAAGGAATCTGTGACGTCATGTCGGACAACTCCTCATTCACTTTGTATGCAAATATCAGTTCAGATTTCCATCTTTTTTTCGAAAAGTCCTATCATTATTTCTGTTGTCGATAAAAACAAAGCGCTGTGCCGATGCGTCAGAATAAAAACCCAAAGGAGTGAATTGGCCTTTACAGCATACCCATTTTATTTAGCATGTGTTTCGCATGTAATGCATTAATGCGCATGACGACGCTGTACACCTAGGGCTAAATGCACGAAATGGTCTTAGCTCTCATTTTCTTGCCTAGACGTCTTAGGGGTTGATGCTCAAAATCAACTGCAAATTAACTGCAACTTTGCGAATTGCAACGCGCATTCTCATTCGCGCATGGTATGCGCATTTAACAAGACGCGCATGAAACAGTGATTTTGATTGGCAGGTACCGATCAACTGCAACTTGCGATCAATTGCAACTTTTGAGCAACACCCTCTTATCCTCTTGGTCCACCCTCTTAAAATAGACGTATCTACGTTTTGGGTCTGTGTTAAGAGGATGGTACCATAAGCTAAGACGTCGTAGAAAGATAGGGCATCTAAGACCAGATTGTGCAATTGAACTCAGCCTTCGATCTACAGACATGATTAATACATTTCACTGTTTTATACGCCTTCTGGAACGGTCACTTTATGTAGAGCGCCAATTTGCATATTTACATTGTTAGAAACGTTTTAATTTTCTGTAGACATGTTGCCTTTTGCACCATAAATATATATACCATATGATAGTTAGTATTGCACCCATGATGCAATAAAATTGGCAACAAATCTGAAAGTTTTCACTGAATTATAGCCTTTTTAAAATCATTAGAAATGCATTACTTTTTCAATTACGATTCCATTGTTGAAATTAGGAACTGATGATGCGTGTAATACAAACAATAATTTGTTTATAGGTGAATAGTCGAGAAGTGCATGGCACACGCAATAACACGTGACCAAATGTGGCCAATTTGCATAACAAATCCCTGCTTTTAAAAATATTCCTAACTTTGTTATTCATTCTCCGATTTGTTTCAAACTTTCTTTTTTTTTTTAATCGATTCACCTGATGTTTTCTACTTTTAATCAATGCAACATTTTTTTCTGGCCCATACCCAGTCTGTAGGCTTCCTATATTTAAAAGTAAGAAATTAAATATTTCTAAAAGATTGATTTTAATAAACAAATTCATCCTCCGTCAGTCACCTGCATATCCTTTTGTGGTTGCAAGTTCATGTCACGACATTCTTTGGCATCAACTTTTTTGTTGCATATCGTAAATCATGGCTGAAATTAATGAATGAAATTATAATTTTTTTTTTTGCATTTTGTTTCTATACCTACAGCAATTTCCAGCCAACTTTGACAGGAATACGCCTGTGACCAATTTGTTTCCAATGCCGATTCGTGCAAGCCAGGTCATTCTTCGTCCCATGACGTATCATGATGTTTTGCTAATGAGATGCGAAATATTAGGATTTTAGATTTCGTATCAAAGACTTGGTCTGCGCCAGGAAAATCTTCCTTTGATTAAAAGCAGAAAGATCAGTCGAACAGACCGAAAAAAATTTTGAAGTAAATCGGACAATAAATAAGAAACTTGTGAATATGTGAATGAATGATTGAACGGTGGTTCTCATAAATTACTGCACGGCATTTGTCATAAGACGTGGCTTTCGGTCACATGTGATGACATATGCCATGCACTTCCTGTCAGTAAGCTAATTATTATAACTTATTGTTGTTTAAGAATCTGTCTTGCTCCGTAAATGCTATAATTCTTTATTTAAATCTTCAAAAGGCTAAATCAATAAATGTATCTGTGCCATTATATATAGGATTTCCCGGCCAAAATCGGAATAATGGCATTGGATTTAATTTTCTTTTATTTCAAATTCGTCATATCTCCTGAACTCGGAGATATCCCTGGTTTAAATTCCTTTTTCTTGCTTATGAATCCATGATGTTTTCATTTGAATGCGTGGTAGTTTCATTCTAATTGATGATAATTTGCCTATGTTTGTAAAGCGGTCGTTCTATTAAGCACAAATCCGTTCTCCGTCTCTCGGCAGCATGACTTTATCGTTCGAATTCATTTCTAGTATATCAAATTAGCACATTTTGCATTTTAATTTGCTCTAGGGCGTTTGCAGTGCTCATGCTATTTTCTCTTTATTTGTTTATTCTCTCTTATCTACAAAATTCTTTTTATTTACTTTTTATACAATCTTTGATCAATTTTCTTCTCTCTTTAT
>BQKZ01010561.1:17698-31301 GCA_036244855.1 Temnopleurus reevesii | reverse complement strand
CAAAATAAACAAACGAATCCTGCGAGATATTACATTAAATGACCATGGTCAAATACAATAAAATTACTTAGCTGAAATAGAAGGTGGGGCCCATAAAACAACCGGCGATTGTCTATACTCGATGAATCAATCTATGAAGTCAAGGAGATTCCATTGCGGCGACGAGGACTAATCCGACGACGGCATTGACGACTTCAATGATGCCGAAGATGACCATGATGGCATCGTGAAGTCACATTGTCCTCCGTCTCTCAATGGGTAGCCAACAACTAGATGACTGGGTGACACTCAAAGACTGTCCATGGCCCTTGGCAACTGGAGTCATGTGCTCATCCTGACGAGTACAGACTCTCGGGGGTACGCGACTAAAACCTTTATGAAATTTAAAAGAGGAACATTCAAGTAACGTCCTACTATTATTCAATTATAATAACAGACAAATTACATTAATCAAATATACCATGCACTGAGAAGTTCTGGTTGAAATTATGGATTGTGAGGTGACTGGCAAATAGTCACTATGCCGGTCACCGAAGAATCCATAATTTCAACTAGAACTTCGAAAAATGTGCATGGTATATTTGATTTATATCCTACACAAGTAAAACCGACATAGTAATCAAATTTATATCTTACTTGTAATCTGTCGATGAAATGAATTCCTCCAAATAATCATCATCTACGAGATTAAATCTGGGTTCATCGTCGTTGATTTCTCCACTGGATGCCGCCATTGTTGTTTATGTTTCGACGACATTTGATCTGGATATCGCGGTTTCGCGGGATGACGTCAGAATATATCGCGGTATCGCGGGATGACGTCAGAAAATATTTCATAACGAAAACTATTCCGAGATTGACGTCACGCCATATCCAATTTATTTCATGGTGAAAATATTTTAATCACATGACTTCTCATTGACCAATGACAATGGATACAATCTTATGAGTAGGATATAAATTCGACTATTTAAATCAATTTATTTGGCCTACCATAGTTAATACTCTTCATGACATGACGAGTGGCAAGCCAGCAAGGAAAATCAAAATTTATCCCCAGTGGCGTTCNGCAATAATAGTCGTACAACAATATGAATCCATAACAAGAAATTCCCATAGAAACTTTGTAAAGCCTATGATAAACAAAATAAACAAACGTATCCTGCGAGATATTACATTAAATGACAATGGTCAAAGACAATAAAGTTACTTACCTGAAATAGAAGGTGGGGCCCATAAAACAACAGTAGACTGTCTATCCTATGATGTCACGGCGATTTCGTTGCGACGACGAGGACTAATCCGACGACGGCATTGACGACTTCAAGGATGCAGAAGATGATCGTGATGGCATCGTGAAGTCACATTGTCCTTCGTCTTCCAATGGGGAGCCAACAACTGGGGTCATGTGCTCTAGCACATCTTGACGAGTAGACACTCTCGGTGGCACGATACTAAAACCTTTATGAAATTAAAAAAAAGGAACATTCAAGTTACGTCCTACTATTATTCAATTATAATAACAGACAAATTACATATTCGACTATTGGATGAAATTGAAATCATTTTATTTGGTCTAACATAGTTAATACTCTTCAAAACATGACGAGTGGCAAGCCAGCAAGGAAAATCAAAATTTATCCCCAGTGGCGTTCTATAGAAAAATTTTGTGCTTTTTCCCAAATGGCGTTCCATAAAAAATTAAGAAAATAGCAAGTCTTAAATAGTTCCATCCAAACAACTTCCATTATTATTTCAACACAGTTTCATCACATGGATGTACCAAAAGCGTCGACTGTTTTTGTAGAACATTAACGTTATAAATAATTGTCAAGTTCATCGTTGGAGAATCACTACAATTCAGCATTGCCTTAAATTAGAGATTCAATATGCATACACGATTAGTCAGAGGGGAGTGATATTTTAGAGCGTAGCAGGAAATTGACTGCATTGATTAAGAAAAGCTTGTGGGTAGGTTGGGTTTCGATATTTTCAAGAAAAACTGATAATTGAGATTGAGTGAAATATCATCCGTACATTTATTAAATCTCAACTTACCACTATCTGTGGGTATAAATTGATCCATTAAACAAAACTAAACGGCTATTTTGCGTGTACAAATGACGAACAAAACCATTTGAGACGTCTGGTCTCTACGACGGGCTCTACAACGTAAATATCCGCCTACATACGTTATCCACATACAGTTAAGCCTATTACAGGGCGCTCTAATATGCAAAGAAAGGAATGCTAACTTATTAGCGATCCAAAACCGGTGGACCAGAAACAGACAAGTGCGAGTACCCTCTGTCGAATTATAGCTGAAATAAAAAATTGAATATTTTAAAGGGAAACCAACCCCTGGAATTATCGTGCTCTCGTTGAATGAAGGAAAATCAGATTAACAAACTATGAAAATTTGAGCAAAATCTGACAACCCGTTCAAAAGTTATGAATTTTCAAAGTCACAGAGATATGACGATCCCAATCGGTCATGGGGATCCGTGAGTTCGGCAACACCGATTAAATCGTCATGTCGGACAAGTCCTCATTCACTCTGTACACACAATTTCACATTTTCTCTCGTTTTTCTGAAAAGTCAACAAAATGCCAATTTTCGGTTGGGGTATAGCATTTTTGTATTGATTCTGCACATATTTTGAGAAGAATGATGTTGCATCCTTACTCAAAATGTTACATTAATCCATTTTTAAAGACTCTATGTACAAAGTGAATGAGGAGTTGTCCGACATGACGTCACAGATTTAGTCGGTGTTGCTGATCGCATGGATCGCCACGAGCGGCAGTGATCGCCAAATCTCTGTGAATTTGGAAATTCATATTTTTTTAACGGGTTGTCCGATTTTGCTCAAATTTGCACAATTTGTTCATCTGATTTTTCTTCATTTAATGAGAGCACGATAATACCAGGAGTTGGTCTCCTTTAACTTAAGCTGTCAGGGAAAATTAGAAATTACTCGTGACACTCAGGAATTTTATAATGCCAAAGCTGGTGGCTCGGACTAATGCAATCTGTACCTTCAGAATGACTGTAACACAGAAGGAGACGTTCTAATGACAGCTTGGGCTCTACTTATTTCATCCCATTCCATACGGAACATTAAACAACCCTCTCCGATCTTTGGCGTGGAATAGTTTTTTTTCTTCTTCAAGTAGTTGGATATCGCAATTGAAAGATAAACCCCTGCTTGGATAATCATGCTCCCATGGAATGAATTAAAATCAGAAGCACAAACTGAAAATATGAGCAAAATAGGACAATCCGTTTAGAAGTTATTAATTTTCAAATTCTTAGGGGTATCATGACCCCTGCCACTGATGGGATCTGTGCGATCGGTAACTTTGATGAAATCTGTGACGTCATGTCTGACAGCTCCTCATTGATTCTGGATACCAAATTTCACATTTTCTTCTTCCTTCAGAAAAGGCAACAAAGTGTTGGCTTTTCTTTTCAGTATAGCATGCCTATATCGATTGTGCATGTATTTGGGAAAGAATTATTATTCTTAATTTGACTCTAGTCTATTAAAAAGGTTCAAAGTGAATGGAGAGTTGTCCGCCAGTACGTCACAGATTCTTCCAAAATTGTCGACCCTACGGATGCCCATCTGCGACATGGATCGTGATATTATTGAGAATTAAATTATCTGATTTTGCTCATTTTTTTTCCACAATTTGATCATCTGAATTTTCTTTGTTCAATGAGGCGAGACCAATCAAATCCAGAGGTTGGTTCCCCTTTAAATTCAAGTTCCTACATGTATTTCCATAGTATTTTGAATTCATTACTTTTTTTCATGCAGGTAATTTGGATTCAACTGTATTTGCGGAGTACCTCCAACGTCTCACACCGGTGGCCCCTGCTCTAGAGGGCCGTGTCATCGTGCTTACAGAAGATGAAATAGACTGCACGGGGGCAGCCCCAAAAAGCGCGCCAGCTATTGTCGTTGTATGGACTACTTTGTTAGCAATAATTTTGAATTTTATCAGCGGGTTATAATAAAAGAGTATTTTGCCAGGGGCGGCTCTAGAACGTACCGTTAAAATCGTAGACATTAATGTTTTTGTAATGTTTGTAGACGGAAACTTTCGGACGATAGAAAACCAGTGTGCATCAGATGTGCGCATCAAATGACAAGTGCGCAACTGATGTGCGCTCTATTTGATGCGCACATCAGATGCGCACTCGTTTTCTGCAGTCCCCAAGCCTCCACCGTCCGCCAATTTCGATAAAGGCCCGGGGACACCAAACACGGCACGGCATAATGGCGCCATATTTACGCGCTTATTGGTCAGCACGCTCCTCCGCGCAAAGAATGCTTCACAATTGGCCAATCACAGGGGAGAAATCGCGTAAATACCGTGCCGTGATGCCGTGCCGTGTTTGGTGTTCCCGGGCCTTAACAAGCTAATTGGACCCAGACCTAAATCCAATGACTAGTCAATGAAGGGATATGATTTTTTTTAATTACATACCATTTTTGTGAATGGGTATTACCTACACTTTAAAAAAATCTGGATAATTACAACAGAAGGTTTGCTTTCAAACACACAATCACCATATTAGTGTTACCATGGTAATGATATATCGCAAGGTTACATGTAAGTGTATTATTATAATGATAACTACTCTAAATTTCACTTAAAGTTGGCCTATATTTGTATATCAAATCTGTACTGATATCAGGTTTTGCTGTAATTTTCCAGTTAATATTTTACTTTAACAATGTAAGCATCTGCACAGTGTAGGGGCCATAATTATTTCTTTTCAAGATTTGAGTATTATTCAGAAATAGATTAATGGTCCCATATACCATTGGCCGGTTGCTCGAAATGCTCTTAGCTATCCTCTTCTTGCCAAGACGTCATAACTTCTTGTGCCATCTTCTGAACTTATATACGTACGTTTATGCTTGTATGTTAATAGAGTGGCACAATAAGTTAAGACATCTTGTCAAGGAGCGAATACCTAAGACCAATTCGAGCAACTGGCCTAGTTCGTAGTCAAATCTGTTTCTAGAGCCGCCCCTGGTTATGTCAAATTTTATTGTGATAATCCATCTGAAATGATTTATACAAGCAAACTTTTATACAATGTTAAAACAAATCTTTTCTAATTGTATGAATATATTTCACGTATTAATGTACAGTTTCCTGATCTACGGTATATAATATTTAAAATCGTTACCCATGATTCCTTGTGTGTGCGCATGTGTGTGTAGTATTGTAAAATCATGTCCATGGGAAATGCCGTAGACTGATTTAACCGTTCAGATTGACAAATAAACCAACGAGAAATATATCTATAAATTTTGAAATCAGTAAATTGGTTTATTTGCTATAATTGTAAACGGCTATTTGATTATTAAACCGGCCGATTGTTTTAATGTTCTCATCAATGTATTCAATGATATCCTTGCTTTGTTGTTTCGGGGTGTTTTTTTTTTTTGCCTTCTTTTGGATAATGTTTTACGATCTGAAATATAATGTGTATAGAATAGTGTCGTATTGTATTTCTAAAAGAAGAACGGAAACATTAAGTGAGATACATTAAAGTTTTAAGTAAAAGCATTTTAAAAAGTGAAAATTGTTAATTGCCAAAGTAGTGTAAGAGAAATAGAGACAGCTAGTGATGCAAAGGTGGAGTGTCCAAATCCATGGGAAATTAAACGTCTTTCGAAGCGTAAGATTATGTAAATAGCAGGAGCCTTAAAAGGAGAGTCTACCCTAGAATAACATTTGTTTAACAGTTGCAACAAAAAAATTAGATTAACATAACTAAACAAGTTTGAGAAAAACCATACATCTGATAAGAAAGTTATGAGTGTTTAGATATTTAGACAAATTGGCAACTGATGGCGTCAGAGGTGCACAACTGACCATTTTATTGTATTTATATTAATGTTACAAAATGTTACTTTTTCCCCAAAAATATAATTTCCTCAAAACTTTAACTCAAGGATAGCTTCATGATAGATATATGTAGATACTTTTGTTAACAAGAGTACAAACTTTGTATCTTTCTTCAGAATGATGAATTTTGTACGATAAATACAATGAAACTAGTTTAGTAGTTCACCAATTATGTCATCAAATTGGCAACACGTCTGAAAATTTTCAGTGATTTGTTCATTTTTTTTTTAGATCTTTGAAAATTCATAACTTTGAAGTTACTTGTCCGATTTTCTTCATTTTTTTTTATTCTGCTCATCAATTTTTCTGCTCCTGTTAATTTGTTATTTTTATTTTGTGGTAAACATTTTCTTTTAAAATAAACATATAATTTCGTTCTATTTGTTCCAAGGTAAGAACACATTTATGGTAAATAGAAGATTATTGAGTGTTTTGTGTCATTCCTCTATTTTTTCAAGGCGGGGCAAACTTGCAGGGGCAGATGATACCTTGTCATAGAATCCTAAAGTAGAATAATGTTGATGCCAAGGGCCTAACAAAAGACGCTTCTCTTCGCCTTGGTACGATTATGAATCGAAAAATACGAAAATAATTTCATACTGGGGAGGGAGGGATGGTGTGGGGGCTGCAGCCTTTTTTCATTAAATGCGTATATATGTAACATTCGGACTACTTAGCCCCTCAACCTTTTGTTGCCATTTCCAAGACGTTCTGCGGTCTCAGCTCATACTGTCATCGACATGAATCTGAAAGGGCGCCATCTCTCGTCGCTTTTGAAGAATCCTCCATCATAAATTTCACGCGTGTTCAAAGGGCACTAATGCTTGAAGAATTCGAAAGGAGGAATTTATTGTTATAATCAGGGTAGTGTTCTGTGAAGTAGAAATGTGGACCTTGCAGTCTATTTTCCAAAAAAAGTCCGTATTCCCTTGATTTATCGAAACAGAATGACAAGTTTTCGCTGTTTGATGTGACTATAACTATAATGATATTTTACGATTTTCAGAGCTTTTATTTTGAAAATATCTTCGTCATCAAAATTACTGTTTTAAATTTGATATTTGTAGATAATAGATGTGATGTACATATTCTGATTCAGTCATTTCAACGATTTTTGTATTTTGATGTAATGGATTAATTTTTTTATCAGTGTATTTTGTACATTTGTTTGTGCGTATCAAACTATAATGTTATATAAATTTGTGCACATAGCGGATTTTTCGAAGATAATGGTTATAGTACTTTTTAATTTTATTTGTCTACTTATTTTTTTCACCCATGATCACAACTTTTTTAAACAGTTTAGATAATTGATGATATAGGCTCTGGTTTATGATAATTGAAACCATAAAACAAAGGCGGTGCAAAATATTTAGGGATTTTCTGGATAATGAAAGGTAGCAAACAAGGTAGTAAATAGTAACAGTAGTAAAAATTGGTATAATCTTGTACCGCTAGAATGTCTTGCCAGATATGCCAGTTAGCTTTGATCAAAAGTATAAGTCACAAAATATGATTATCAATGATTATTATCAAGTATGAATATGACGATGGGGGAGTAAAACTACTTTCAGAATCCTTTTTAACCAAGAGTCTATGAATGGGAAATCACTAGGATAGAAACGAATTGTGTCGAATTCAGTGGTCGCATCAATCTGAAAGTGGCAAAAGAATGCATGATATTGCTTTCAGCAACTTCAATAACTTTTGATCATTAAAACCGACTTCCTATGTGAAAGATTTGTTTCATATTGCATTAGATTTGCAATTACTTCAGTTTTCATGTTGCTATACTACGAACTTAATGTAAAGGCCTACTCTTACCCTTGTGCTTTTAGCTTGCGTCGGCCCAGCGTTTTTGAAAATTAAAAACGCTCCCCGGGAACACAGTATACGCTGATCAGACGGTGGACCGACGTTTGGCTTGTGCTCAACGTCAGCCCACTCGTATATCCTGCGTATTCGTGCGTCCATCGAGCGTTTTAAATAAAAAAAATAAAAAAAAAACGTTTGGCCGATGCAGACTAACAAACGTAAAAGTGTGAATTGGCCTTTAGTAAAAATAAAATCTGGAAGAAAAACATAATCACGCAATAATCAATATGACTTAGAGGTCAGGAATGTGTAAGTGAAATATGGTTTCTAGTAATATTTGTAATCCTTGTTTGACCTGAATTCATAACTGTGAACAGAACGGACAAAGACAAAGTAAGCAAATCCATCCAAGCCTTCACAATAGCTTTTACACACAGGGAAAAAAAACTTGTAACTCTCCTCTACATTGAGTAAACACCCCCGACATCTTTATTCTTACATGGTGAGATGAAAGCAAAGTTCTTCCGTTTCCATAACAATTTATTATGAAGACTCGAATGGCGTTGTTTATTTTGTCAAATTCCTTTGTCCGATCTGCTCACAGTTTGTGATAGAACAGGGGGGTGTTTCATCAAGAGTTGTCGCAGCGACAAGGAGTCATTTTCCGACAGTTCCCATAGCAACTGTCAGCGATAGTGCTTTTCATCCGATCACAATCAAGGAATATGTCGGCGCTGACTAATTGTCTCAGCAACAAATCTTGATGAAACACCCCCTAGGTTTGTGTTTCACAAAGACGTGCGTAGATCTACGAACGACTCTACGAACGACTGGTGACCCTTTCTTCGGAGGCGATTCAGCGCTAGAGGTCATCAAACAGTCGTCCATAGAATAATGCGTAGATCTGCACATAGTTTTATGAAACAGAACCCACTTTGTTTAAATGTGCACATGGTGCATGTCGTATTACATGGCTAAAGTGTCATGCCCCAAATAATCTGTTCCGATATGCTGTTTAGTATTGAATGTCATTGGTTGAGTGTACTTCTAATTCATGAAATGTCCCGTGAATTAAAGAGAAATTATTCCACATGAAAGCTGAACGTCTAGTGCCCTTTATATTTTGTTATTGTCAAATGTTTGTTGTAATATTTTATTCACAGTTGCCAGAGAAAGATTTTAGTATGACTAGTAATGTAGATCATCTAGGGTGCTTGAAGAAAACTATCAGGTCCCCGTACAATGATTTTCAATAATTTATATTATTGATGGCAAATCATGTAGATTGCGATTGATTTCAAACTTGGTTTATGTTACATGCTCCAGATTACTCACCTGATTTTTCATATAGCTGTTCGAAGAGGTACTCATGAATCTACTGGTCTACGAACGACTGGTTACTATTTCTTGTGCCCAATGATAACCCTGGCTCTTAATCGCACCTGTGGATGGGTCACTAGTCGTTCTTTAAGTCTTGCGTAGATCTGCTAACTGCTTTATGAAACACAGTCCTTTGTTGTTTTCAAAGATATTTGAAATAAACATCCATATCAAATTAATCTTACATGCTAGCGTAATATCCCTGGTACTTGTATAAAATAGCATGTTAAATGCATTTATATGAGCTATTTTCGGATGCAAATATTGTCACATAATGACTGACTCAATTACTTTAAAATCTGCGTATATTTACAATCATTTTTTGTTGTGTTTCATAAAGCTGTGCGTAGATATCTACGCACGAGACTGGTAATCCTTTCTTGCACTAAATGATAGCTCCTTGAGCCAAATTGCACAGAAGAAAGGATCACCAGTTGTTCGTACAGTCGTGCGTAGATATACGCACAGCTTTATGAAACACAACCCAGGAGTGTTTGCGAAAAATGGAGAAGAATGTTCATATTCTTTGATTATACAGATTGGACATTAATTGAAAAAGGTGTGAGGTAGCATATGGGCAATTCCACAAATTTCGGTGCCAATCGACTTTTAAAAACGGAAAAAATAAAAGTCGTCCAAAACAATTAAAGTTGGTGATTTTATAAATTTAGTATATCGATCCATCAAAATCTAAAATATTGGCAACACCACTTTAATATTTTGTTTTCAGCAGACCATCGAAATTTAATGTGTTATTACCAAAACTATTTCATTGTAAACTCCGTTACCAAATGCACTTTGTGCAAAAACGGGTGATTGATCAAATNCACATGGTGCATGTCGTATTACATGGCTAAAGTGTCATGCCCCAAATAATCTGTTCCGATATGCTGTTTAGTATTGAATGTCATTGGTTGAGTGTACTTCTAATTCATGAAATGTCCCGTGAATTAAAAAGAGAAATTATTCCACATGAAAGCTGAACGTCTAGTGTCCTTTATATTTTGTTATTGTCAAATGTTTGTTGTAATATTTTATTCATAGTTGCCAGTGAAAGATTTTAGTATGACTAGTAATGTAGATCATTTAGGGTGCTTGTAGAAAACTATCAGGTCCTCGTACAATGATTTTTAATTATTTATATTATTGATGGCAAATCATGTAGATTGCGATTGATTTCAAACTTGGTTTATGTTACATGCTCCAGATTACTCACCTGATTTTTCATATAGCTGTTCGAAGAGGTACTCATGAATCTACTGGTCTACGAACGACTGGTTACTATTTCTTGTGCCCAATGATAACCCTGGCTCTTAATCGCACCTGTGGATGGGTCACTAGTCGTTCTTTAAGTCTTGCGTAGATCTGCTAACTGCTTTATGAAACACAGTCCTTTGTTGTTTTCAAAGATATTTGAAATAAACATCCATATCAAATTAATCTTACATGCTAGCGTAATCGGCCTATCCCTGGTACTTGTATAAAATAGCATGTCAAATGCATTTATATGAGCTATTTTCGGATGCGAATATTGTCACATAATGGGTATATTTACAATTATTGTTTGTTGTGTTTCATAAAGCTGTGCGTAGATATCTACGCACGAGTCTGGTAATCCTTTCTTGCACTTTATGATAACTCCTGGAGCCAAATTGCACAGAAGAAAGGATCACCAGTTGTTCGTACAGTCGTGCGTGGATATACGTAGATATAGATATACGCACAGCTTTATGAAACACAACCCAGGAGTGTTTGCGAAAAATTGAGAAGAATGTTCATATTCTTTGATTATACAGATTAGACATTATTTGAAAAAGGTGTGAGGTAGCATATGGGCAATTCCACAAATTTCGGTGCCAATCGACTTTTAAAAACGGAAAAAATAAAAGTCGTCCAAAACAATTAAAGTTGGTGATTTTATAAATTTAGTATATCGATCCATCAAAATCTAAAATATTGGCAACACCACTTTAATATTTTGTTTTCAGCAGACCATCGAAATTTAATGTGTTATTACCAAAACTATTTCATTGTAAACTCCGTTACCAAATGCACTTTGTGCAAAAACGGGTGATTGATCAAATTTGTTACGCAACATGAACAACGTTATGCTATGGAATAGTACAAAGAAAGTGTCTTGACTAAAAAACGAGTCCAAAATTATCCCATATGCCAGTTTTGGACTTTTTTTTTACACAATGTATCTCAAGGCATAATAATGTTTAATCGTCCATTCGATTTTTTTTTTCAGTGATTAAAAATTTGGTTGTTTTTCAAAGCGTATATCTTTACGGTGAAGCAACCAAATATAGTGTGTCCATCTTGTACATGATAATCAAACACTTGTCTATCAAATGCGACCAAGTTTGTATCATCGCTAGTTAAGATATAAAATGTATGATGACATAAACAAACAGTATGAGCCGGTAACGTAGCTCACAATTTCAATGGAAAAATAGCAATATTACAAAATGAAACATTTTAGCTCTACTATGTGTTCATTGCTCAACTATAAACTTTAAAAAACGGTGATATGTGTAATAACATAACAAGATCTTTTATTTGGGTCAGAAAATGTTGCATTTTAACACGATTTTCCTTCACCATTTAAAATATTTTTTGGTATTTATGAATTGGAATCTTTTTCAACATGATATTTCTTAACGTTGAAGCTACTAAAGATAATGTTTTCATTTTCTACATGATAATCAAACACTTTTCTATCAAATGCGACCAAGTTTGTATCATCCCTTGTTATGATATTTACTGTATGAGGACATAAACAACCCCTGGAGCCGGTAACGTAGCTCATAATTTCACTGAAAATCCAGCACTATTACGAAATGCAACATTTTGCAACTATAATATGTATTCATTTATCTCAACCATAAACTAAAAACAGTGATAAAAGTGAAAACATAGTGATAATTTCTCTGGAGCTCAACAAATGTTGCATTTTAAGCACAATTTATCTTTGAAATTCAAAATATTTTTGACCAGGTGTTTTTAAAATTGGGTCTTTCCCAAATTCTATACCTTAACGGTTAGGCAAAATTAGATATAAAATTTTCATTTTGTACATGCTAATCAAGCGCCTTGTTGTCAAATGCGACCAAGCTTGCATCATCCGCAGTTACGATATGTGCCATATGACATAATAGAGAAACAGTGGGAGCCGGTAACTTAGCTAAAATTTTCAATGAAAACAACCCTCAGCTACGAATTGAAACAAACAAAAAAAACCTCCAACATGTGTTAATGCCATTCTTTGATCTAAAAATCTTCGCATTCGCAAATAGAGGAAAATGTTTATATGTGCGCAACTTGGTAGATTCACGCAATTGTTATGTGAATATTGATATAATTAATATAATTATCGTAATTTACATCAGGGCTTGTTTACACAAGGAAGCTCCAGCCTTCTTTCTCGAGCACAAACCATTAGCGCACCATTCGCTTTTNTGAAAAATTTTGTGCTTTTTCCCAAATGGCGTTCCATAGAAAATTGAGAAATAGCAAATCGTAAATAGTTCCATCCAAACAACTTCCATTTTTACTAACTGATACATGGAGAGGACGCTTCCTCAAATGCGTACATGTATACATTAAAGGTTTTTGACCTCACCTTATGACTTATACGACTGACTTTACAGTGACTGGCACACAGGACCTTTTTTGTGTCAAAGGTGCCAAAACCTCACAACAACAACAACAACTTCCATTATTATTTCAACACAGCTTCATCACATAGATGTACCAAAAGCGTCAACTGTTTTTGTAGAACATTAACGTTATAAATAATTGTCAAGTTCATCGTTGGAGAATCACTACAATTCAGCATTGCCTTAAATTAGAGATTCAATATGCATACACGATTAGTCATAGGGGAGTGATATTTCAGAGCGTAGCAGGAAATTGACTGCATTGATTAAGAAAAGCTTGTGGGTAGGTTGGGTTTCGATATTTTCAAGACAAGCTAATAATTATCATGAAATAGCAATTGAATTCAATATTCCGGCTATCGCAGTGAAATATCATCTGTATATTCATTATATCTCAACTTACCACTATATGTGGGTACAAATTGATCCATCGAACAGAACTCAACGGCTATACGTTTTCCACATACAGTTAAGCCTATTACAGGGCGTTCGAATATGCAAATGAAGGAATGTTAACTTATTAGCGATCCAAAACCGGTGGGCCAGAAACAGTGCGAGCACCCTCTGTCGAATTCTAGCTCAAATTAAAAAAATGAATATCAAATGACTTAAAGCCCAAGTAAAGTTTTGATAAAAGCGAATATTTTTGTCCCCAAATTTTGTCTTCAAATCTGAATGAAATAAAACATATTATCATGAACATACTGCACAAAAGATCGCGTGGAAAATGAATGTGTTTGGGTAAAATTATACCCTAAAATGTGCAAAATATTTCAGTGTTGTGTCCCCCGAGACTAATTCATTTTTTTTTT
>BQKZ01010560.1:0-11669 GCA_036244855.1 Temnopleurus reevesii | reverse complement strand
GAGTCGGGGTGAATCGTGTTGCTTCCGGGGTCCTATGTGACCAGGGCTTAATCATTATAATGGTACGTGTTGACAAACATGCGGTTCAGTTACTTCGTCAAACGGTGTATAAATGCGACAATAATTAACATCACGTCGAAATACAGCAAAGACATGTGCGTCCAGAGAGATTATTTGAGTTGAAAAGGGTGGGTTTTTATCATAATAGTATTCTCTTTTCATAAATTCAATTCACCTTCGTGGATACTGGCGCGTAGCAATTTGTGAACGCCCAGTATTGTTGGTTCTATTCATAACGGTTCTTGCAACACTGATTTGCGGAAAATATCACCTCTGAATTCAAGGTGAGGCCGACTCACACCTTTGCGATGTAATGCCCCGGTCACATAGGACCTCGGAAGCAACACGATTCACCCAGACTCGTTGTTCTGAGGCAGTTAACTGTGAATTTACAAAGAGTCGGGGTGAATCGTGTTGCTTCCGGGGTCCTATGTGACCGGGGCGCGGGCATTAGCCTGAAACGGCTCAGCGTTTTTATTTTTTAATCAAAAAATGCTTACAGGACGCACAAAGACTTGGATCATACGGTGGACTGACGTTCGGCGTGCGCTCCTTTAGCGCAAACTTAATGTCAATCCATCGCCTGATCAGCGTATACTCGGCGCTAATGGAGCATTTTTAATTTTCAAAAACGCTAGATCGACGCAGGCTAAGAACGCAAAGGTGTGAGTCGACCCTTAGCCCCAGATATTGTTTGGATGCCTTTGGATGCCATTATTTCAAACAAACGTCCGTTGGTCGAAAAATATTGATTTTTTTTTCCTTAATATTTCAAACGCAATTTAAACAATTCATGATGAAAATTATGGCTTAATAGGGGATGAAGCCAAAGGTTATCTGATTCCACATGACTCGTTCATTGTTAATTTTACTGTGTACCGTTTTCAGTTGTGGTGAAAAGCAAATGTTAAAAAAAAACACAAAACGAATTCAAGTCGGGCTATTCTAAAGAGATTCGGTCGACGAAGGGCATCCAATTATATTTTTTTTCTGTTGGCCTATTGAATGTAATACAACCCTGAAAGTAGGCATGACAGAAGGTCAAACGAGACTTAAATTGTAACTTTAAAAAAAGATACCATTTGGGAAGATTTTAAACGGTTTAATCGTTGCCCGAGGCATGTTGTCCGAAACCGTGACAACTATTGTACTTTATTGGTGACACGATTAATATCACTGTATGGTAGTTGAGTGGGAGTGTCGTGGTGTAGTGGTTCGGACTCTCACCTCTTAACTAGAGGGTCGATGGTTCGAACCTCACCCTGGGCGTTAATTTCCTCCAGCAAGAAATTTACTCGCACTTTGCTGCACCCAGGTGTGCTTGGGGACCGGTTAGATGTGACCATTCGGTCAATTTAGCATTGAGTGCCTTAACTGCAGCACCTTGCTGGAATACTCCCCAGGGAGGGTAACATGTGCATACCTTGTATCCATGCATGCCAGAATCCGATAAACCGGGGTAATAATAGCTCTATGTTATTGCAGGGCCTGCTGGGAGAACAGTTCGAAGAATTGAAGCGGCTACCCTGGGTAAATAAGACGCATTATTATATCATATGCTTATCCATTATTTGTCATGTATAACGCATACCAAAGAGAAAAGAAATACAAAGTAATGAAAGATTCAGACTCGGAAGAAACGGACAAAAGAAAACGGAACATAAAGAAGAAGAAAGAAAAGACAAATTTCTATACCATCGCTAATAATTATTAAAGACAATGTTAAACATTGTTTTGTTTTAAGAAAATTTCAACTGCCAGATTCTAAATGCTACCTACATCGTTGATGTTGAAAATATTAGGCTTCAAAATCAACGTTTAGTGCCTTAAAAAAAGTAAAATGAAAAATATAATTTACATAGGCACACTGCAGTAATAAAGCCACGGACGAGTGAGCGCTTTATTAAATTTTCATAGATATCTTGATAGTGTCTAAATATTTTCTGTCTCTATTTGCATTCTTTGTCGGGTTTTTTTTTTCATGAATTTGAATGTAGTAAAATAAGTCACACATTTTGAAGTGAGAATATTTTAAGTAACACAAATCTTAATGTATGATAATACGTTTATGTGTGTTTCTTCTGAGTAATATGAAACCGAGCCATACATGACCGGACATGTGTGGCTCAGTGGTAGAGCGTCTGAACGGAAGGTCGTGGGTTCGATCCCCGGCCGAGTCGACCATACCAAAGACTGCTAGAAACGGGACTATCTGCCTTCTTGCCAGGTGCTCGGCATTTAAGAATGGAGAAGGGTAATAATAACTTTAGTTATGCAGGGCCCGCTGGAAGAAGAGCTTACAGCTGAAAGTGGTTACCCTGCAGGGGTAAATAAAAGATATTGTTATTATCATATTTAACAACAAAATACAGGTTTATTGATATGGTTTAGGTACATGGGAGTGGAGCATCCGCAACCCACGTCTTGTCAGGAATCCAAAGCATTTGAATCGAAGGTCAGGCAAATAAAAATGTTTTGTTTTCAACAGGAGCAGAACGATTAGATAAACAGGAAAAGGTCTGCTGGTAATCGGAGTGAAAACTAACAAAGAAAAAAATTATTACCCAAATTAGCAACCTTTGCTTCGTTTGTGACGTCATTGTTGCATTTCGTACCGTGAGTTTCTTTGGACTAATTAAAGAGTTCTGACTTTGTACGAAATCGTGATTTCCAATAAGTAGGGTATATAATGATTATGTCTTTGTATGTTTACACTGATATGTTCTGACCAAATAGTTTTCTGTAAAGAATTATTGACTGATTTGAATTTATGATTTGATATTTATGAAAATTGAGCAAAAGAGAATTGTCTAATATTTGAGAACCCAATAGAGTGATGCATAGTGATAACATAAATCCTCATTATGGGCCCCGTAACATAAAGGGTAGCGATTAATCGCTATTGAATTTTGCGATCAATTGCAAACTTTTGTACATGATTTGCCATAGACTTGCGATTGATATCAATCGCTATCAGATTAGCAATTAATCGCAAACCTTTGTGTTACGGGGCCATGATCTCTCATTGATGTGTAACTTATCTTATGATAATGATTGTTCTGATTAAGCCATTGACTGCTCATTTCTGAAATTCCCATATACTTTGTACAAGGACTACCCGGTTCAGTAGGTAATGGGTTAAGGGTAGTGAAGTAGAAGCAAAGGAGGGTTTGGACCAACATTAAGAAAAACTTGTAGGTTTATGGGAGCATCCCACGGATCCGACAGCCCACGAGTCCGACAGCTCACGAGTCCGACAGAAAGGAATATAAGCCTACTACATCGACAATTTTTAAAATGAGGTTCGAGTTAGACATTCTTACTTTCACGTTCGCAAGATCGACACTGACAAATTATTTGCTTTGGGCCCGACAGCAAGCAAACAGACCTACAAGACCGACTAACGTAAATATAGTGCTGTTGGACTAATAGACCAATTTTACCAAGAGTCGGTCTCATTTGCAAAATTTATGTTCGGTCGTAATCATGTGCGTTTTCATAATTTTGTCGGATTAATAAGTTGTCTGACTCTAATCGGTCTTTATGTAATGTCTATTTCGTGCACCAATTATTCAAAATGTCGGCCTCGTGAGCTGTCGGACTCGTCTGTACTACCCATATTTATTCCCCAGTTATTGCCCTACTTTCTTTCTTTCTAACTTCGTTCTTTCTTTTCTATCCGCTAGTGTTTTGAATACCCACAACCTACCAACCTAAATCTGTTTTACCCAAATTAAAACAAATCACAGTAAACTTAGAGGGAAACATGAGAAAGATAACTTAAACTCATTTTAGGGTGTAACTCCATAATTGGAAATTGTTGAAAAATCATTAAAAATAGAAACGATATAAAACTTTTTTCCGACTGGCCGACGCAATTTTTCACCGTTGATTCTTGGGCATTCAAACAGTTTTCTCTTTTTATTTTGACATACTCAGATAATTTAAAATGGGAAGAACGAGAGGGGGAAGAGCTATGAGCAAATTTTAGGGATGGGGATAGATGACTCTGGAGGAGGAGAATGAGGAGGAGGAGAGGGAGGAGAAAAGTAGGGGCGGGGAGGAAAGCGCAGTTTTCCACCTTTAACATGATTTTGTTATAGTCAAAAACTCGATGAGGAAGAGAAAGATTGATCTAGATCTTTATAAACACACAGCAAACTTCGACGCAGAAACCTATTGAATGCTATAAAATAGCTGATAAGTACAAGGTCATATTTGTTGACATTGTTGGGTCTCTATGAATCCATGCCGTAGACAAAACAAAAATGAGAATAGGAAATTATGCTTCTCACTGGACCATAAACATATATATTGTTAACGAGGGAAATTTGAATTTTAACAATAGCTCAAAACTCGACAACGCCCAAGCCTTATCATCATAATTTGGCATGGTGTTGGATTTTCAATACCACAATCGATCTTGTTCTCATCGTCCATGTTCATATGTCAATTTATAAAGTGGGACGGTGTTTCACCGCGTTACGAAAGACGTTAAAGCCCAACTATAGTTTTGGTAAAGATAAAGAAAATGTGAATTTTGGGGATGTTTATCATGACATATAATTCCTATACACATTTTGAAACCATAACAAATTTTTTTGCGAACAGATTCTTTTGAAAATATGGATTTGACCGTTGAATCATATTTAGAGCCCTTTCTTGGTTATAACAATATTTTGCTTTTTATCGGGCATATACAAAGTAATTTCCGACAATCGACAATAGAATGATAAAAAGGTATACACAACAAAAATAATTCTGAAATTGTCATCCAATTCTGTGCATGAGAAGTGGTCCTTTATCAAGTAAGAAAATATTGAGTTAGTATCGGAGGACACAACAATGAAATATTTTGCACATTTTAGGTTATATAGCTTTTCCAAAACTCGTTGATTTTTCGCCTAATCTTTAGTGCAAGATGTTCATTAGGCCTATGCTATATTTCATTTTATATAGATTTGAAGACGAAGTTTGGCGATAAAAATATTCGCTTTTACCAAAACTTTACTGAGGCTTTAAGAACGACTTTAAGAACGAATGATATCCGTTCTTGCTCTGAATGTGCGTTATATGATCGATCATTGGGGACAAGAACTGACGTCAGTCGTTCTTAAAGTCGTCCTTTAAGTCTTTCTTATCTCGGTGAAACACCGTCATGGAGCCCATTGCAAGAGCTGGTCTTAACTATTCTTTTCTTGCTAACGTCTTAACTTCTTGTTCCACCCTCTTAACATAGACACAAACGTGGATACTTCTATAATATGAGGGTGGGACAAAAAAACTAAGACGTCTCAGCAAAAAAAGGAGAAAGCTAAGACCATTTCGTGCAATTGGTCCAAGGTAATCATCTGGCGAGGGTTGCCGGTGTGATATGGCACACAGACTGTTTTCCCGTTAATTGTTATTGTATCTTCATTGCCATATCAGTATTCACGCACAATTTTTATAGGGAGGGAGGCTATCAACAAATATATACAATTACAAAGGACAAACAACTCAATAATAATAGCGAAACCAAATTTTCAACATGAATATTGCCCTGATCCATTGCATGAAATCAAGAGCTAAAATGGTCTTATTTGTCCTCTTCTTGCTGAAAGGTCTTAACTTCTTGTGCCATCCTCTTAACATAGCCGTTTATGTTAAGATGATGGCGAAAGAAGTCAAGAAGTCCTAGCAAGAATGTTATACCTAAAACCCTTTCTGGCTACTGGCACCAAGTTTAATAAGGGAGATTTTAACTTCAAATCTTAGCTTAGCATGTGCCATGTTCATTACTCCACCCCGGGTGCGTAGACCTAATGTAGATTTTTATCTATGCTAGATGCATGCGTTGACGTTAGACGCCCAAGTGTCAGTGATTTTTTTTTTTAGCAGAGGAGCAAATGTTTTGTCAAGGTCGACTCACACCTTTGCGTTTTCTCCTGCGTCGGCTCAGCATTTTCGCAATTTAAAAACGCTCGCTGGACGCAAAAGGACGTAGATCACACATTGGGATGACTTTCGACGCTAGCTCCTTGAGCGCTAATCGAAAGGTAGTCCACCGTCTGATCCGCGTTAATTACTGTGCGCTGTGGGAGCGGTTTTTATTTTCAAAACCGCTGGGCCGACGCTGGGCTAAAAACGCAAAGATGTGACTCGGTCTTTTGTCTAACGTCATCATTTGTGATATGTCATATTTTGATATGAATTGTGTCAAGGATTTTACACTGAATTAAGCACATTGCTTCTAAACAAACAAGCCAGATGGGACAACATTCAATGGTTACGAATAAGCAGATCGAAGGGTAACCTTGGCGGTGTTTCACCAAATCGTTCCTAAAGTTACGCACGACTTTAAGAAAGACTGGAGTACCATAACGAGTGTAATATGCGAAGGATTCTTGATCATTCAGCACAAGAAGGGATACCAGTCGAGCGTAAAGTCGTGCGTAAAGTCTTTCTTATCTTGGTGAAACACCGCCCAGGGGCACCGCCCCCTCCCCCTTTCTGAAAAAAGTAAAGTCTGACGGAAGAGGAAATGCCCCCCCCCCCCCTGGTCACCTGCTGTTTTCTAGTACAAATAGACAAAATGGGCAAAGTGGATTTCTGGTTCAAAAACCATTAATTTCAACCGTTATCCCGTGTTGGTCGCTATCTTTTTATTGCTTGAAAAGAGGTAAGCGCCTATTTCTTTGTTTGATAGATTTTATTTTGTTGTATGAAGGGCCCTATATAGCAACACCTTATAGACCCCCCCCCCATCCTATTTTGTGACCGAATGATTTTGAGGCAGTCTACAGAGACACCCATATTTTTATTTCATATCTTAACAATTAGTTTTGGTTGACAGGTATTGATATGATATTTGAAGACCCCGGCCCTCCCTCTCTTGGCTGATCCCTCCAGTGGATACACACTAAGAAAAAAAGATGCAATAATTATTGCTCCTTGCTAAGGTGAGCATCTGTTTGGATTTCGTCATTATTCACCAAACACTTTTTTGCAGTGTGTGTACATACTGTAACTTTTAAAATGTCTAGCAAAAGTTTACTAATATTATCCACACAAGTATTAGTTACGGTATACTTGTGGTCGAAATGTGCAATTCCACCATCAGTAGGGCACATTTTGACCAATTATAGTTGTATGGAAAGCATATCGCTGAGGCATAGGTGTGCAATTCCAGCATGAATCCGATATGTTATGAGCAATAGTTGTTTGGACATTATGTTGTCCAAACCAGTGTTCAGAAAACTTTGCTCAACAATGGATAATCCCTCTCCTGGATCTACACATACGATAGGTATCTCTTTGGTAATTACCGTACCCAGGAATTACGTATGTGCCTATGTGTGTGTTGCTAAAAAGTTACAATTTATCGCAAATTGTAGAACATCAGCATGTACCAATTGAGATCATGGTTTAACGTGCGTCACGTGAAAAAAGCGAAAACCGTGCGCAAATGAAAATTCTCCTTTTTTAAATCTGATTTCTCAAATGATCAACAATTCAATATGAACTTTTTAGCAAAACTCTTTATGTTTTGGTGGGAACATTCAACCGTGAATGACATAATCATACATGCGAAAAGAATTGTTTTCAAACATAAAGAAGATTCTCCTTGACAAGTACATTGCAAACAATCCAATAGAACGGGTTGGCGCGCCTGTTTTTGGTTTGTTTATTCATTTTATTTGTTTATTCTATTTGTTTGTTCGTCCGTTTATTTGTATAATTACTTATTTGAGTGATTTATTTCTTTGGATTTTCTGTACAGATGAAAGGATATTGAGTTCACTAACTAAAATGTGCATCTCCTCCGTAAAATGCATACATTAGTTAGGCAGCTGACGTTGTCAACAATGGCAGGGTTTCTTTTGATTTTTTCTCCAGCCAGAATATGTTTTTCGAACGTTTTTATTTTGTTTATCCAACCTAGAATAATAGTATATTCTATTGTCATTGATGCATTCATTCTCAAGACCATTGTTATTTTCTCTCCAATTGAAGTTAGGACCAGGGCGGTTACAAGCAAAACAAAACAAAAAGGTGGAAATTTGCACTTTTTGGCTGACATGACTTACGGATATCTGGAGATAGATAGAAACACGATATAAAACTAAATTCGCAAAATAAAGTCGAACGTAATGTCAATGGTCATTTGTAATGTTATTTAAATTGGAACCGGTTTGCGATTGTTGTGTCCGCACAGTTGAATGCACGGCGTACAGTTCTATTGTATGTGGCCCATTTAATTTTTCGGAAATAGTTTATATCGTGTTTAGGGAGGAATGGAAAGCTGTAGTTAGGGGATCCTCTGCTGCGCCCCGACGGATCCCAAATCTAAAGCCCCGGTCTCATTAAGGCCCGGAAGCAACACGATTCAACACGACTCTTGGTTAATTCACAGTAAACTGCCTCAGAACAAAGAGTCGTGTTGAGTCATGTTGCTTCCGGGGTGCTATGTGACCGGGGCTTCAGGGATATGTGAGTTAGGTGAGGTTGAGGGCTATGTTGGCAGAGGAGGCTGTGTTTACTGGAGATGTATTTGACGGTCAAGTGAGGGCGTTTGCTATCAAAGTGAGGTTTGCTCGAGAGAGCTGCATAAAACATTTTTTTTTTCAGTAAATCTCAGACCTCGCTCTTATAGTCCCTCTATCCCCCTTCCTCCTCCGAAAACATCGCTTCTCTCTCTCTCTCATCGGCCCCCCCCCTCCCCCCTCTCTCTCTCCCTCTCCTCCTCTCTCCTCCTCTCTCACCCTCTCTCTCTCTCCCTCTCTCTCTCTCCCTCTCGCTCACTCTCCCTTCCTCGATCTATCTCAACCCCTCCTCTCTCTCTCTCCCTCTCTCTATCTCTCTCTCTCTCTCTCTCTCTCTCTCTATTCGTCACGTCTGTTCGGAACACATAGTCTAAAGAGTCATTTATGTTACGGGCCCCAACACCGTCCACGAAGGAGAATGCAAATTTCATGTCAAGCGAAGTTTTGTAATCCCATCTACTTTTATTTCTTAAAAACTAATTATTGTCTACAAACAGTGTGGCACTGAATATAATGCAGAGATCCCAACCGTTTCGAAGATGGTTGGTTGAATTTAAAATGTGAATCACTTAGCAGTTGAGCCAAGCCTCAAAATGTTGGGCAAAAACTTTACCCAACAAAGGGCAACATTCTATCCACCCAACTACTGTTAAAATATGTCCAACTAACTTTGCAATCGCTAAATTTATTAGACACACTTTGGCCATTAGCTGTGTGGAAGATTTGCTTGCCAGTGTTGGAGAAACTTTTGTCCAACATTTTTAAAAGTGTTTATTTTCCGGAACAGTTGGCATCTCTGAAAATGTCGAAATTGCCCCGAACCAAACAAATCGTGATAGGCACAATCATTGACAATTAATGCACAGCAATATCATATTATGTAAATTTTCGATGAGAGATATTTACACTCTAATATGTATACTACAAAAGAAATCCATGCACTCTATCTTTATGGACGCCGTAAGGTGCGATACACTACAGTCCATGTGTGCCGCAAATTTCTTAAATCCGGATCTCAAACTTCACATCCCTTGTTCAGGTTAACAGAATTTCTGTCTTGTGGTCACAAACTTCACAGCTTGCGTCGCAAACTTTGCGTCCCCGGTCGCAAACTTCGCATCACATATCACAAACTTTGCGTCACGGGTCACAGACTTTACGTCCCAATTGGAATTTTTCATGAAATGGTCGCAATATTCGGCGGCACACATTATCTGTCGTAAAGCGCACCTCAGGGCCGCCATACATCTATGACGCGCCCACCGTATTGGTACAGTTGTCCCTTTTCACTGTGAGCAGAATGACAAAACAATTGGACAAAGCAAACAACTGCATTCAATCATTTACAATAATTTTGTGATCATAAAAGAAAGCACCTTTATGGGTATATTCGAGACCTTATGACTCATTGCTGTTTCATTTTTCTTTTTAGTCAGTAACTAAGACTGTAATTATGAACAATCAAGAGCGATAAAAAGCTAGTATAAAAACTATGAAATTATAATCTATCACGAGTCCCAACCCCTCCCCGCCCCCTCCCCCACATTCCCCTCGAGAAATAGCATCCCACATTTCTACCAGCTGACCAACATGGAAAGGATGGAAGGCACCAAGACGAGGAGGAACGTTGCCATGCTGACCTTGGCCATGCTTGCGCCATTCCCGACATTGCAGTTATCCGTCTCGCAGCAGCTAAAGCATGGTGGTTGCACGGCGGGCTGGCCCGGGAGAGCGCACTGACGTTCCATGCGCTGGCTGGCACGGGCGGTGCAGTCTGAGCGGTTGGTGCATCCTCGGTTGAGAGCTGTGAAAGGAGGGAGAAAGAATATCGTTACGTTTCCTGACATAGCAACAAGTCATCCTCGCTTGAGTGCTGCGAAAAGAGAGAGAAAATATCGTTACATATCGCGACATAGTAACAATTAAAAGGGCAACCTATTTTATGCCCCAGCTACATAGAACCCCGGAAGTACACGATTCAATACGAATCTTTGTTCGGAGGCAGTTAGTATGGAAGCATAGGTCCGTCAATTAAAACATCGGAATCGAGACCAAAAGGGCCTGATGAAAACATGGGGTCGAAATCTTGATACAAATTTTAGGCGATCATAGAAGTATTGCAAGAAGACTCCTGAGGTATACCCTCAGAGACCAAAACTACCCAAGGGGAACTTCTATCGGTCATTAAACGAATTCTCTGAGACTCCTGAAAGATCACGAAGTGGCCATCAAGTTGCCGCTGCAGATACGATTCCGTAAGGGCTGTAAAATATACCGATCGATACCAACGATCAGAAGGGTTAAAGGGAAACATGTGGCTAAAGTCCTGATCTGAGCCCTTGGCCATCTTCAAAAAGAGATTCTTCTGAGATTTCTGAAAAGTCATGAACATGTCATAACTCACGGCCAGGAGCTATGATTTCATATACGGTCTCTGAGGTATAACCGTCACATAGTCCCAGCCAATAAAAAATGGACCGAATGGAAACATACGATTATAATTCTGGTATGAACCTTTAGCGATCATCAGAAGACTACTCTAAGGCCAAAGATCACGAATTTACTGTTGTAGCTGTGGTTTCATACGGTTTCTGACCTTTACCCAACAGACTAAAGATAAAAAAAGGAAAATTATACCCTCAACTTCCTGTCCGCAGGTGTTATTTCATAAGGGCTCTAGGGTATACCCGTCACACTGAAGAACGTCCATCTATGGCGATCATTAAACGAATTCTCGGAGACTCCTGAAAGACCACGAAATGACACTCAACTTACCGTTGTAGAGCTTTACTCAACAGATCCTTATTCTGGGGCCCCGTATGGGTGACCAATCTATGTAGAATGAACCTCCCCGGATCAATAAATAAATAAATAAATAAATGAGACTCTAAGATGTACTTACCAACGGTGGCTGTGATTTCGTGGAAACACTGTAGGATTGCCATGCCCATGACACCCGATGGACAAACCAACTACTCCCATGGTTAGGAACAGAAAGAGTTCTTTGAAAGATCCGTATGAGACTCCAGAAAGATCTACTTACCAGCAATGGCTCTCAATCAGTGATAGCGGAACTGCCATGCC
>BQKZ01010559.1:7600-18682 GCA_036244855.1 Temnopleurus reevesii | reverse complement strand
TTCCCCACTTTAGTGTTAACGTGAAGCCCGGATACTGGTCCATGAAAACGGAACAAGTTTTTATCTTGAAATGACTCAGTGTGCGGTGAAAAATGTAGATTTACCAAGTACAGTATAGCACCTTTTCCCCTACATTAATCGAAATATTTTGAAAAAGATTTTGAAAAGATCTATTGGTTTCTTTTAGAATAATTTGCTATTAGTCATAATTCTAGCTGGTTTATGACAGTGCAATTCTACTTTGCTCACCGTTCACCCAATATTGCACATCTCTCAGCTACTTGTTGCGATAACATGAACAGTCACCCTGAGTCGTTTGAATTTATCAAAGTGGGTAAAGAGAAATTTTGAAGATAAAAAAAAGTTTGCAAAAATGTTGTGCCCCTTAGATCGAGTACGCTAAATTAAATTGTCACTCCCACCCCAAAGTATTGCCAAACAAAAAATAAATAAATGAATTGAAAAATAACGAAGGATAAAAGATTGAACCCCCATATACAGCTAATTCTATACCACACTGACTTCAAAACTTTTGTGCCGCCGTCTGCCTACTGGGGGGGGGGGGGGGGGGAGCACTACAAAGGGCCTGCTTATAGTTCTTTATATGTGCGCATATCACTGTTAATAATTCAAAGACCCCATTTGTGAAAGTGTAGAATATATGTTAAAGCAAAATAAGCTTGTGAGCTGTGAAAACACCTGCTCTGATAGGAAAAATCCATAGTAGAAAAATCTTATCTATTTTTTCTTTTTGTATTTATGTACTCGCCACCACCGATTGGTACATGCCGCTTGATTTTCTTTCGGAACTGCCGATTTTCCAACAAAATGTCGAGATTTTCAGAGTATTTCAGCCCTTTGACGGTCAATGTTCTATTTAGTATGGGAGCAGGAGTTCTTTTGGGATGGTTTATCAGAGGAAAAGTCCAAAGACAACATGTTCTGAGAGCTCAGGAAGCTGCCCGATCTTCAATGGAGGTGAGTAGGGCCTGGTCCCATGCATGGAGTTTTATGTGAGCGTGTGCATAACTTTATTTTAAAATTTATTCTTTTATATATTTATTTCTTTTTTGGAGTGCTTTGCAGAATGATTATTTAAAAAAAATGAAAGTAAGATTGTAACCTTAAATATTCATTCTTGGCATTCTCGTGAAATAAGTTTTGCGTTCACTTGTCTAGATGTCTTTCTTACTCTTTTTAGTCAACGTAGGCCAGGGACCCCATTGATCTTCAAAGACTTTGTACATTATGGACAGAAATGAAGTTACCAGTGTCTCACCAAGTCCCACGAGAATGCATGTGTTTTCAATAGGCTTTGGTGGGACATGGTGAGAAACAGTAAACCTTATTTCTGTCCATACTCTTTAGTACTTTACAAACAAGACTCGTGAGGGACTAGCCAAGTTGGAGAGGTGGTTTATTTTACGATTTGGCCAAAATAAGATTTTAACCTAACTAGCAATTCTCATTGTCCTGTGCAAATACATGCAGGTGGTGCAGTAAAAAAAATGTTTATACTGGCCCAACAGTGTCTTGCTTCCAATTTAGAAATAATACTAAATAAATAGCTGTTTGTTTCAATAAAAAAATCATTTTTTCCTAAATTTCGGCAGGGAAATTCCAGTGTGATGTCAGAAAGTGGTGAATACAAGTTGGTTCTAGTCGTGAGAACTGATCTCAAAATGGGGAAAGGCAAAGTAGCTGCACAGGTAAGCTAAATAACCCAGGAAATCATTCATCAAAACTAAAAACAGTCTCCTGTAGCTTATAACTAAGTTTTAAAAATCAAGCTTGCTCGGTAAAAAAGATGTTTTTAAGACAAGACTAGGTGCAACAGAATATTTGCCAGCTTTGTGATAGAGCCTTTAGAGGATTTCTTGAAACAGACTGAATTTAAGGTCCTCTGTATTGTAAGTTTACATTATATTCATTATGATGGTCTTAACTGTATGTGTCATTCTTTGTGATTGTTTTATTCACACAAAAAATTGTATGTCATGTGTTTATTACTTCTCAGTGTAGCCATGCAACCCTAGGATGCTTCAAGAAAGCAACCAGAATCCGACCAGAGTGGTTGAAGAACTGGGAGATGGATGGTCAACCTAAAGTGGTTCTCAAGGTTCAAGATGAACAGTCATTGTAAGTATCAACCTTGGTTGGAGTCATTTCATGAAACCAATGCCAAGACAGGGATGAAAAGAGAATGAAGAGGGTGAGGAAGTTTGATGGCTCAATGGGGATAGAGGGGAGAAGGTGAGAGAAGATGAATCACAAGGAGAGGTCAGTTTGGATGCTATAAGAAATGGGATAGGAAAAGAAGGAAACTGAATTTGGGAGGCAGGGCAGAGGCAGATGGGAGGGCATGAGAGGAGAGGGTCAGTTTCGATACCATTAGGATGACGATGAGAGGGGATGAAGATGGGGGTTCAGGAGGTGGCTGTGGAGTTGGATGGGAGGGGCAGAGGAAGAGGGGTCCAGTTTGGATACCACTCCAAAGGGGAATGGAGATGGGTATTGGATTGATGTGGTGGAGGATAGTTTAGAGGGGGAGAGGATGATGAGGAGGTAAGTTGGGATACTACAAGAAAAGAGGATTGGAGGAGAAGGATAGAGGGGGATCTAGGAGGTGGATCCGGGAGTCTAAAGCAGAGGCAGGGGAGGGAGTGGGAGTCTTTAAAAATCCACCCAGCAATCTTGGGCTTCTTCCATGAATTCAACTACATTATAGACAAAGATTGGGGCATTGGAGTAGGAGAAGGGGGTGGAATGTGTATTGGGAGGCAGATTGAGTGGCTGGAAATGCTAGGACGTTTTATGAAAGTGTCCAGCAACCTTGGGGATTACTTCATGGATCCAACTTGATAATAAGAAAAGGGATGAGTAGCAGAGGAGGGTAAGGAGATAGAGGAGTAGGAGGAGAGGGAATAGGTACGGATAGAGAGATGGAGAAAGAAAGATGGATTGGGGGAAATAGCAAGAAAGAGAGAAGTGTTTGCTTTGACATTGGGACTCTTCATGTACAGTGGACCCTCGTTATAAAGAGGTCAGATATAGCGAGATACCTGTTATAACAAGGTGATTTTATTGGTCCCAGCTCTTTATACTTCTTTTTTTTTACCCTGATATAGTGAGCAATCTGATATAACAAGGTAATTTTCGTGGTCCCAATGACCTCGTTATTAAGAGGTTTCACTGTACCACTGCAATTGACATAATGGCTATTGCATTTATAGGATCCACTTCCATATTTGATTTATCTCTTCTTACAGGTTAGTGTTATCAGGCCAAGCAACAAGGAAGGGCATACCTACATCAATCATCCAAGATGCTGGAAGGACACAGATAGCACCAGGAACAAAGACGGTTTTAGGTGTTGGACCAGGTAAGCTTCTTGACATTTTCCCTTTTTAATTTTCTTTGAAGAGGAAATTTTATTTAAAGGATATGAAATTAATTATTTGTGCATATTTCTTGAGTGTAAAGATCATACTTGATAAGAATGAGTGAAGTGACTGCAAACTGTTTTCTTACTTCATTTTTAGAAAAGTCGGGCTGTATTTGGTCTTGTTTTTCTTACTCTTATTCTTATTGATAAAATGGATATTTTAGATAAAACACAGGAAATAAAAATGCCTTGAATGAGAGAAATTCATGAAAAGTATTGTACAGTCCAACCTCTTTATATAGAGCATTGATATAACGAGATCTCGTTATAACAAGATAGTTTTCCTGGTCCCATCTCGTTGTATTTTATTGTATTTCGGCCCTGATATAACAAGGTTTTGATACAAAGAGATAAAGAGATAATTTCTCTGGTCCCAAGGACCTCGTTATAATGAGGTTTGACTGTATATGATATACTACTTTTCATTTTGTGGTAATATGTAGTGCCTCATTTATATTTCCAACAGTTAAATGTTCTTTGAGTTTTTATTATTGTAGACCAGTCTGAATGATTTGTTTTAAGGATTCTAGTTTTTTACAATCTAGAATAATAGTAAAGCCCCTTCAGCCTACCTACTACCTCTATCTCTAGTTCTCTTTTTATTTACTCCCTCCATCTTGTACACCCTTCCATATTTGTTGAAGCCAAGTAAACATCTGTTGTAATTTATCTATCCATACACACAGGTCCTGCAGAACTCATAGATGAAGTCACAGGAGAATTGAAGCTGTTTTGATGATTGTTTGAAATGATTCATACAATGGATTTACATTTCATATGTTCTGAAAGTGCGATACCACGAACACTCAGGACCCCTGATGTATAAAGACCTGTTTGCCACTTCTGAGTTTTGACCGGCTGCGAATACAATGGCCATGTATTGAGAGGGAACCTGGCAGTAGCAACAGCGTGGTTCTTAAGCCCACTGCACAAGTTATGACTCAACCACCTTACAACTGGCTTGCAACTGAGTGATTCGAGTTGTGATGTCATAACTCTGGTGAGATTACCAGTCACTCACAGTTTTGAGCAAATCGCAAGGCCAGTCGTGAGGATTTTGCATGATGAATCCTTACAACAGGGTAGTAATATCTGACAAGCATTTTGTGTGAGACGTCTTGCTGATAATGATATTGTATGAATGTGTCATGTGTCACATTGAAAATTTCAAGTGTAATTTACTTCTGCGCAGCCAAAAAGAGATTGCGCAAAACTAACAATTAGAACACAGTCATGGGGTCAGATCGCAATGTGTGCGATGGCAATGCTTACGACTGGATTATATTTTAGTGAGGACATCCAGGCGCAATTCAGTCGTAAGAGGGTTGAGTCGTGGTGCGTGCAGTGGGCTTTACCTCAAACAAGTTGTGTTCTTTACCATTGAACGAATTTGTAGATACACAAAAATATAACAACATACCGACAAGAAAACTGTCCTGCAATCGAAATGCATATTCTCTCTCCAGCACACGTTTCAATGATGGTGATCAGCTGCAATCATTTCATGGAGCAATTGCATGAATGTATGTTGTTTTAAAAGCTACAGATCATTTGCTACGTGTTGGAAACAATATCAGGACTCCAAAGGTTGTTGTTTAACATAAAGATACAAGCTATGTTTGCAGCTTCTATGTTTCTAGCATGTGGGCGATTCCATGAATTATACATGTGAGACCCTATACATACTGGGCCCTATAATAAAAAGGTTTGTGATTAATTGCTAATGAAAATGGCCAGTCAAGATATTTGTTTCATTCTTATTTTGTCCTATAGACTTACCATTAATCTTTCAAATTAGCGATTAATCACAAATCTTTATCTTGTGGGTCCCTGGACCTTCCTGAAATTGCTTTCACAGTTCATATCCTGTCGATTTCCTGTCATTTCCTGTTGATTGACCCTTTGATCTGATAAGATATTGCAAATATATTCTCAAATGTTATTCACAAAAATTTTGTATAGTTCTTTGCTGGGAAGGGGTTCTACAGAACGATTCCACCTTTTTTTTGCTTTTTATTTTTGGCGGTCTATCGATGACACTCCTTTGCTGGGGTGTGTTAGCATTATAAAAGATTGTAAATGTGAGAACGTTTTTTCAAAATGTCAGTCACACACAGAGATTAGAAATTGTGCTATTATTGTACACAACAGCAATCTGGAGCCCTCCGTATTATAGACTTGGTCTTTATTATGTCAAGAAAAAAATAAATCTACATTCACACCTTTGGTGACATTTTGGTGATTATCCTCACAGACAGTGGAAGTTTGAGAATACATTTTATTCCTCAACTGAAGTGGTCATAGAATGTGCAATTGCTGTCTGTATCAAAGAGGTGCTCCAAGAAATTTCTATTGTATTTGCATCTCCTTAGAGAAGGAGACTTGTGTGTTATAACTGTTACAGTGTATTTCCTGATTTGTAATGACTTTGAAACATGTTGAAAAAGAAACTGTATGGCATAGGTACCAACCTTTGGTGATATTGCTGAGATGTAAATTCAGGGTTTTGAGCCCCCTCCCACCTATGTGAATTGAGGCGGACAAAGACTGGCGAATTTGAAATATATTGAAGCTCATATGTGCAGTGCGGAGGCGAGTTTCACCTTTATGCTGTATGTACAAGCTTCCATATTTTTTCCAATTTGTCAGTTGTCTGCCTCGATTCGCATAGGTGTGAAGGGGCTTTTACCTCGCAAATGAATTGATTGACAATTCAGTGTCTTTATCTCCATGCTTTTTCCATTTTGGGGGCTAAGATGTTTAGTTATTAAAAGAATAGTCAACCCAAAAATATTTTTTTAACATAAGCAGAATAAAATTGGTGAGTAAAACAAAAAAAGTAAGAAGAAAATTTGGTAAGTAAAAAAAAGTTATGGATTTTTAAAGATTTGAAAAAATTTCCAGAGATGTTGCATTTTTATAGAAAGTTGCAAAGTTTGTATGACTGTAAATATGCAAATAGTGGATCTACATATCTATCATAAAGACATCATGTGGTTAAAGTTTTGAGGAAATCATATTTTTTAGGAAAAAAGTAACATTTTATGATATTGATATGAATGTAATAAATGGTCAGTTGTGCATCTATGACACCATCACTTGCCAATTAGTTGTCCAACTTTTTTTGTTCTGCTCCTGTTGAATAAATATTATTTTGGGGTAGACTCTCCTTTTGACATCCTTATTTCTTCTCTAACTTAAAATTCCAGAAGGTTGGCACGTAAGCTGTATCGTATCTATGAACATTTTTTAAAAATACAACAAAGAAATTGCAAACTGGAAACATAATATTTGTTTGTATTTTTAATAAACCATGGTAAAAACATCTACATGTACATTATTTGTCAATGAGTCTTTCATTCAAAATAATTAATTCAAGTTTTGAGGAAGCTGCATTATCCTGCAAACCTCTCTCAATGATGTCATCAAAGTTATGCCGTTTTCACAAATATTATACCGTGACTACAATCTGACGAGTGCCGTCGAATGAATGAGGTCAAAAATAAATAAAAAGGTATAGTAATCATTTCAGGCATACATGTATATATCATTGTTCATCCATTTTCACTTGTTGTGCTTACAGCAGCACACTCTTCAACGCTTCAACTGCCATAGAGTACACAGTACAGTGGAAACTCAGTATAACAAGGTGCTTGTACTTTGGGCCATCAAAAATGCCTTGCTATAGCAGCAATCTCGATGTAGCAGGGTTTACAAACAACAAGTTATAATGAGCTGAGACAAAACAATTACAGTCAAACCTCGTTATAAAGAGCACTGATATAACAAGCTCTCGTTATAACAAGGTAATTTTCCTGGTCCCATCTCTTTGTACAGTCAAACCTCGTTATAAAGAGCACTGATATAACAAGCTCTCGTTATAACAAGGTAATTTTCCTGGTCCCATCTCTTTGTATTTTATTGTATTTTGACCCTGATATAACAAGGTTTCAATATAAAGAGGTAATTCCTCTGGTCCCAATGACCTTGTTATATCGAGGTTTGACTGTACCTCTTCTTATCAGGAATATTGTTATATCAGATATCTTTATACAGAGTTTCCACTGTATAATTTAAGGTTATTAACTATGCCTAAATCAGATCTCTTGGGATGACAAATACTCGTGTGCAAAGAAATTAGATTCGCAAAAGGTAAATACCAAAAGATATGCAATATTTTTTTGCACACTATATTTTAGACTTGGGCTAAAACTTTGGCAAAGTTGACTGTACTAGAATTCTTACTGGTAGATCATCAGAATAGCTTTTAAAAACAATTTATTGTATTTTCAATTCATAATGTCAGTGGACACCACACAAAAAGGTCACTTGTCCATAACTTGATCATTTCAAGTCTTCCTTGAATACAATTTCAGCATTATAGAAGTACAGGGTCACAGACACCCTTTAACCTTCAACAAAAGTCAAAACTTTGGTAGAGTTCCATTTTGGGGGAACTAATTTACGACATGGCATTGCTATTCTGCTCATATTATGGACAAACTGCAAAATGACACCTTTGACATCACCACATAAAATCCCTGGATCACAGCTTGTGAAAGAAATTCGACATAATATCTGGCTCTCGTATTGACTGATAAAATGAACTTTCATAAAATTGCACTAAACCTGAAGAGAATGTTCAAAGCCGTAAATGAATACATGAAGTATGTGTCTGAATTATTTTGAAGAAAAATGTATGATGACAGAGTTGCGGGCCAACAAATATTAAATAATGGACTTTGTTGTTGGCGCTGCAAATATTAAGCTGGTTCTGCATGATTCTTTCTTTTATTGGCAATTTCATGGCTTTGTCATGACAGTTACACCAACAATAAATGCATGTTTTAATGAAATTTCATGGATGTCACAGAAACTATCTGTTTTAAAGTACAAATTTCAATGAATTTTAATGAATAATTGTCAAGATATTCACTGTTTGGGGGTTACTGACCGAACACTTCTATGGAATTGCCCTCATGGGCTAGCATGAAAAACCATATTGTGGTTAAAATTATTATGCTTTCTAGACTAAATAAATTTCTTTGTCAACACAAGTCTTCCTGTGCATTGTAATCAACATAGGATCACTTCTAACAAGTTATCAATAATATCCAAATGACAATTCTTTGCAATTGTTCAATGGAAGCTGTACGCAGCTCTGTGGTCAGTTGCAATCTATAGATACAATATCATTGCATAAGATCACTGAGGTCCAACCGCAGGGATGTCCAGTCATTTACACTGTTAAGGCCCCAGTCACATAGGGCCCCGGAAGCAACACAATTTAACACGACTCTTTTTTCATTTCACTATTGCCTGCTTGCAAACAAAGAGTCGTGTTGAATTGTGTTGCTTCCTGGGCCCTATGTGACTGCGGCCTAACCCATTCAGGACAAGAATTATTTTACAGTAAATTCTATCACTACTCATTCCTCAAATTGGCAATATTAGAATATATACTTCTCTATCAAGAACATTTCATGCAGAGTCTACACTAAATGTTACCTGATTGAATCTGTATTGCTGAAAGGCATGTTTAAAAGTGGAGTGTTGTCAATTTGTGTAGAAAAGTAGTGATTGTTAAATGTTCATGTTGCCAAATTGGGGATTCATGACAATTTCAATGACTACTTTCAACGTCAAATGGCATATGCTTGCATAACAATGGTCAGATTTTATGTAGAATGTGCTCTCTGCTCTTGCATTTGGTATATTCTTTCAATCACTGAATCAAAAGCTATTGGACGAAAACAAAAAAACATGTTCAATTGTCCTGAAAGGGTAGAATAGGAAAACATTCATTTCAAACATAAAAAAAGAAAGCTCATTACATCTCAAAAACCTGAAATGTAAATATCAGGAAAGGCATCAGCTGTCGGCTTCTTTGGATTAAGTCTAAAAGTCCTCATTTATGGCAATAGCGCCCTCCCGATCGCTACACTCGGTGCATCCCCTGCTGTCGCCACAGCAGGGTACAATCACGCACCCGCTGATTAGTCAACGGCAGCAACCAATCACGGCGCTAGGAACAATAGTGTGCACCCCATTGCTCCTAGTCTCTCCCGTGTCAATATAAGGCGCGCACAGCGTAGTCTATTTCCATTATAGTCCGATCAAGGCTAGCAGTATACAGCAGCCGAAACATCACTATACTAAATGTTATATGTTTGCACGTTGTGAGACAACTCGTCCGTGTTTTCACGAAGTGACGGGAGCTGAGGGGTGCTGTTTCATGAAGACAAAAAATTCCGATATAATGCCAATTCAACAGACATCCTATCGAACAACATGTTACTCCTATAGAAGGACAGGTTTCAATGGATTTGTAACTCATTTCGTGTAACAATACCCTCTAGCACCCGTCACTGCGTGAAAACATGGACGAACTGATCAACTCTCTTCAATTAATGTACATGTATAAGATGTTACATTATGCCCAAAAGATTAGGGATCACAATCAAATGTGTATACACATTGCCATAGAAGGTTTCAGCTTTCTAGAAATACGCCAAATGCTACCATTTCTTGCATATCATCACACACACTGTAATCTTTTTCACACATGAGTGATTTCATTTGTTGCATGATGTCTTTCGCACCACTACACATCCTGAAAAACGAGCCCATATTGAAGCGAAGCTATTAAAAGAATTGTACCTAACTTTTTGTAATGGTGTATTTGATAGCAAATACAAGGATTTCCTCTAGAAATGTATCATTTAAAAGTGTCCTCAAAAGGCTTTGCAATGAAATCGAAGATCCCTCTACGTGTTCAGATACATCAGATGTAATCTGCATGTCACCAAACAGGATACACACGGTTGATCATTCTCCAGTTGGAAATTGTAAGGAATAATAACAATAATAATAATAATTATAATAATAGATGCAATTTATATAGCGCACATATCCATTCTGCTGAGTGTTCAAGACGCTTTTCTTTTTTTATTACTCTCCCTTTAGCCCAGCGTACACCAACGCACTTGGCATTTAAAGGAATAAATATCCTGGCTAGGTACCCATTCATCTCACCTGGGTTGAGTACAGCATAATGTGGATGAATTTTTTGCTGAAGGAAACTAACTCCAAGGGTAGGATTTGAACATATGACTCTCTGATTGAAAAGTAAGAATTCCAACCACTACACCACGGTGTCTCCACTTTCGTAATTGACCCCAAAATACTTCTGGTTGATCCTTCACCGTAACCGGAGTGAGACAAAGTACTCTATTTTCTCCTTGAGTGAACCTGACATATCCTTACAAGATTATTTGTAGCTCTCTTTGACCTCTGACCTTATCCTGACACACATCAGGGAATTTTCCCTGTATAAAAAAGGGGAGTTCCTAGCGGCTAATGACCTGAAAATGGTCCTTCATCATAACCTAAGAGAAAAAATACAAGATTCTTAATAGCTCTCTTCGACCTATGACCTTTTCCTGTATTATATTGGGAATTACCCCTGTATAAAAAGAGGGGGTTTCCCTGCGGCTAATGACCTGAAAATGGTCCATCATCATAACTTGAGTGAAGCAAAGTACTCCATTTTCTCCTTGAGTGCTCCTGACATATCCTTACAAGACTCTTCGTAACTCTCTTTGACCTCTGACCTTTTCCTGTATTATGTGGGGAAT
>BQKZ01010557.1:11725-23239 GCA_036244855.1 Temnopleurus reevesii | reverse complement strand
CGGTTCCAATTAGATGATGGCGTGGATGCGTCAGGAGGGGGTGAGGCGGAGGTAGGGGGTTGGTCAAGCAGAGCCTGAGCACGAGGACCCTCCTTTTTCTCAGTTGTTGTAGATGGCTGAATGGGAAATATGACATAACAATTTTAATTTGAACATAGAAAAAAAACAGAAATGTAACATATGAATGTCATTTTCTATATACGTTTATATGCTAATTTTCATATATGATAGTGCTAATAATAAATATTTTGATTCCTTCAAAGGAATCTTTGGGATTATGGTCTCTATCACCTAGCTTGTTGATCAAAAACAATTTTCTCCCAGAACAATATTCTAAAAATTTAAGCAAGTCTAAAATATACCCCATAAATGAAAAATTGTCATTCAGTCATCAAAACACATTTTGCATTTTATAGTGATCATGAATTGATCTGTGATCGATCCATGCTGACCCATCAATTGTTGTATGCACTTAAAAATGATTTTAAGTTTCTGTATCACCCCATAGCAAAAGAGAAAGAAGAGTGAGATTAAAGTATACACAAATTCCCTATAAAAGAATGTCAAGTCCAGCAAAACAATGAATCATGTTTAAAGATGAACGATAGAAGATGAAGGGGGAAATAAACTTACCACATAACCAGATATATATCTATCCCAGTCCTTAGGATAGTCAAACTTATCCGGATCCTCCAGCATGGCTTGAAGGTTTGCCTCCTCGTCGCCATTGTCATCCTCATCAGTGATGTCTCGGAAGTTTGGTGGAGGTAACTCCAGCAACTCACCATCATCAAATTTAGGCTATATCATAAAACAAAGCAAAATATTGAACAGAAATGATTTTTCATAATACGCCTGAATAAAGAAACTACATATACGACTCATATTCATGCATCTTCAAGTTTTTTTTTGTTGGCTCTATGAATATACTTTATAATTTCAAACTTGTATAAAATTTATTTCATATACAAATATTGAAGTAACCATAGATTATGCGGAACTAAACTAAACAAAATTAAAAGAATGGTCCAACTGATTTTAGAAATAGGGTGCATTATTTCCCTTGACATTCTTAAACCCTTAATGAGCTAAAGAAAAACTTCTTTAACTATTTGAAAACCCAGAAGAGAAAGCTACCGTTGACCTGTTTCCCCACAGGGATATTACATGAAAACAGGTAAACAGTACCATTCATCTCTAAGCTTAATGTTAAATGTGTATCATTAAATGAACAACCATTACCTGAGTATTTCCATTAACCAGACTGCCCGGAGTAGGTGAATCCAGTAGATTCTTCAGTTTCTCTTCCACGGTCATTGACAATGTATCCCTCAATGGAGACTTGGGATTCTGTTATATCAAGAACAAAAGGTTGAGGAGATATAATAACACCATCTCTACAGTCACATACTCAGAGGCACATGACAAAGTATCTCATACTATAACCTGGCCATAAAAATAGCTGTCAAGTGGGGGCTTTTTGCATTGAATGCATTTAAACGGAATAAATTCCTGCCGGAACCCATTTTCATCACCTGGATTGAGTGCAGCACAGCGAGAATGAATTTCTTGCCTAAGGATATCAAGGCCATGGATGGGATTTGAACCGCCGACCCTCTAACTGAGAGGCAGAAGTCAGAACCACTACACCAAGACGCTTTAAGAAAGTATTAGGACAAAGAAAATACTTCATTATGCAAGTGTCAAAACTGCAACTCGCGTTACAGAAAAACTAGAAATATTTTGACAGGCTATTCATACAGATGAACCCTTTTACATTTTAAATCATCTATTTTTCAATATCTAAAGAATATATTCTCGATATATATATTTGGTAGCCTTGGTTACCATACTATAAACCAGCATGTTTAGAATTCATAACAATAACATCAATGTAAATGGACAGATCAAAGTATAAACACTTTTTTTACACATTGAGAATGACTGGTTAAAATCTCATATGGACACTGAAATTCAACAGGTAGATTATATAAGCTCCCTTTTTATCCTCCAAAAATCAATTCCCAAATAAAAAATACAGAGACTATGCAATGACAAACCAGGGATTAAGCACAATAAATCCCATAAAGTTAAAGACTACTTGTGTGGGCATGAACAGAATTGTTCACACCTCCCACTATAGATCCTGTTCATTGTAATCCTTAAAAGATTAAAAACTCTTTCATTGAATCTTTTTTGTACTTCACTGGACAGACACCTTTGTTTGATTGTAGTCATAACAGTCAAGCAGAACAATCTAAAACTCTAAGATTGTCTCAGAGCCAACTGAGAACAGACTACAGATGACTGAATTTCTAATGCACCAAATATAGGGTGTCACATCATTCTCTGAAATGTAGTCAAGAGGAAATAAAAATGTTTTTGTTTGATGGTAAATTTTAAGGAATTACACTCTAAAACTCTAAGTCTTAGTAAAAGCTGAGTACAGACTGCAGACAACTGAATTTCTAATGCACAAAGAAGGATACAGGATGGTTTCGTATCACTTAAGTATTTTTGTAAGAAGCACAACAAAGCAAATGACAAATAATATCTCAGACTTCCAAAATCATATTCAATTTTCAAAAGCCAAGATTTTCTTTAGATAGTCTTAATGAATTAATTTTGACGATAACTTTTCCTTTGGAAACTCATTGCTATTATTGCAATACTTAAATCTACTACAATATATGCTTATTAAAGGTGTATTTGTATAATTATCGTGACCTCATTTGTTGATCTTTAAGCTTCTTTAAGTAAACCAATTGAATTGAATACAAAAAAATACATGCTTTGGTTGACCAAAGTCGTAGTATAATGCACACCCATCAAATAAAAGGACATTAAACAAATGCTTACAGCAAGAGGGTTCCACGATTCTCCTGCTTTAACTGGCAGTGGTCTGATAGCTCCACGAGGAGTTTTATCCATTAACTGTGTCCGTCTAGTCTCAGCTCCATGCTGTAGGACTCCTTTATCACCCATCTCTGTCATACTCTAAACAGCAAACAAGACAAAAAAGAGAGAAAAGATTAAATAATGATAATAATACACGTGACTTAATATAAGGTGCCAAATCCACTGCGATAATAGTGCTCAAGTTGTGAAAAGCGAAAAGAGTGGGACATAACAAGGAATAGCATAGCATAAAAAGGCATTAGATGACTAAAATAATTATATAGTAAGAAGTGGAAACACATTTGAAATGTATATGAACAATTTTCCATTCGGAAATAGATGTTTATAATGGAAAAATACATGTTTCAGACTTCTTAAAAGAATATCCCAATCAAATAAAAGAGATTACAACAGTATGGAATAATAAGTCATTTTCCTTAAAAGATGCAGATTTCATGCATACATCATCACAAACATTATCCTTGACATACAAGAAAACTTGCCTAAGGCTTGACCAACATTGCAATAAATTGTGTATGCAAACTAGAACAAAGCATTGTACAGTACAGTTCAATTGTTATTGCAAATTACAATGTGTTTAAATTCTTTGGCAAGAAATATGCATAAAGCAGGACGAACAAGATCAACAACTATTTTGCGATAACTACAGATATTCAAACAAACCACAATAGAAATTTAAATCTTTTTTCAAAGCATTCAACATGAACAATTACAAACAACCAATTTATGAACAAATAAGGAAACAGAATCTGAAGGATAAAACCCATTGCCAATCACTCTGATAAACACACAAAGATTTGGCATAAAAATAAACTTTACCCAACAAATTGACAAAGATTAAATACATCGTGACCCTGGTGACACCTAAATTCTCACCTCTTTGTTGTGAGATATGTAATCATATTTCACATGATTGCACATTGCCATTTGAGTAAATACACATGGGAGGCTTTGGGCAGTCAAGTGAAATAAAGCAAATATAACAGTGTGGAACAGACAAACACACAATGTTCAGTGAGTAAAGCTTTCATGGGTGTTACGAAGCAACTCCTACATTAAGCAAAATGAGTTAGAATCACTACTAAATTTGAAAATGCAGCTTTACATGACTTTTTACATTTCTAAAAATACCACAAATTAAATTGTCTAGCATGTTGTCATATACACCATAACCATTTTCACACACAAGTGATTTCAGTTGTTATTGGTTGTCGCTCGCTCCACTACCAATCCTGAAAAAGTAGCCCGTAGTGAAGTGAAAAGGTTACAAAGTGATCCCTAACTGTATTTCATTGGTGCATTATAAGCGAAACCCTTAATGCAAAAGAGTAATATTACGCAGTATTATATAAAAATGTGTAGCATTCAGGACATGTTGGGCTATAACACAAATGGTGTGATATGTATGAAAAGATCTCAACTCAAATCATAATCGTGGTGATGAAAGGACAATCGCCAAATTGTCAAATTAAAACCACAAACATCTACCCACAATTCAAGGAGTGTTTTGAAATGCAGTAAGTTTGGGAGTGCAGTCCAGCCTCCTCTCATTACTCCCCAATTATGCATCTTTGAATTTGAAATTAAACTCGAAATTTGAAAAGTTTGAATTATAATATTACCATGACGATGTGATCATTCTGTGCAATGACCGGTAGCTCATCCTCTGGGTTGGTGGAGCCCATGAGGCCTGGTAGGGCGGGTTCAACATGGCCGTTTGGTATAAGCCGAGGGGTGGCGTTCTGCCCCTCTGGTGATTCCCCGGTACCATTCACTGAAATGATAGATATAAATGAAATATTGAAGGTTGACCATTGAATATAAAATGACCTAGTTGAAGTATTATGTTATCTTGCCTTTGCAAAACGAGGAAGTGAGAGTACAATTTATCATTAGCTTGCTTTATAGTCATTGATTATTTCACCCCTTCAGAGCAAACATTCAAAATTAGTAAAGACTCGAAGAAGACATTGAGAATTGCTTCATTACCCCCCCCCCCCCATACCATTAAGAGGAGTATTGAAAGGAGTATCAAAAACGTATGCAAAAGATTTGTGGGAACAAGTGTTGTCATTGGTATTGCTCCCACTAGAAATAGAGCAGCAAATTACACATTTGTCATTTCTGCTTATAGGTACTAAAGTGGTATGACCTCGCATCTAATGTTGACATAGCCTTGTGGACTAAAATAAATTGCATAGACTTTATTAGCCACATTTCTGAAAATAAAAACTAAATTGCAATGTTGACAGTCCAGAGTCCAGTGTTTAGGTGAATATTTAAATGAAAACAATTCCATATTGGAGGGGTACTTTAGGAAAAGTAAACACATTAAGGGCAATACTCACTTGTGTATTCTCCGCTTTTCCTTCCAAAACTTGTTTCAGATTGACCAGATATCTATAAAACAGAAAACAGCAATATGCGGTGAATTCAACAAATAAACTTGAATTGGAATATTACATTTTGTGGGGTAACTTGTAGTATAATACCAAATGTTAAACTTAAAATGTTAATTATCCTCATTCTTGAAAATTACTACTCTAAAACCTTTAATTTGCGGAAATATAGAGAGAAGGAAAGAGGGAGAGGAAGAGGCAGATAGAAATAATGTCTTAATACATGTCCTCTTTGGTATTGGTATCACATGCACAATTTTCAATGTCACAGGAAAGTTTAGGATTTAATTTATCTAAAATGTAATGCCATTTGTTTGTTCTATAATGTCAGATCTTGGGGCCTATTGACAATCATAATGAATACATGTTCTATTGATGCACAAGTGCTGGTCTAAATGAACTATAAATAACTTCTAAATCTGACATGTATATTCATCTTGGACTACTGCCTCAATGATAGAAACCTGAAATCGAGATAATTTAGTTATTTGTTGTGCATATAATGAAGTATAGTGCATGATAGATAATGCATTATTTATGACTCACCTGGCTGATGGTACTAGGCTCCCTTCCTTGGAGTGAGATTCTCTCTTCATTCTGTGAGATGCTATCCCCTACCGGTCCTCGAGGTGTTGATGGAGCACTGTCTTGCTTCTGGCTACCGATGCTTGTTGTGGTACTCTGTCAACATCAGAAAGATACATAATTATGTTCAAGTACTATTAACATTTTCATCTTTTGAATAACAAAATACATGACAGCAAATATCTAAGGCAATGGTTCATGTTAATAGAATCTAGGTGTGTTAATATTACCAATTTATCTACTTGAACAATGAATAATCAGAGAACATTACAATGAATATGGAACCAATTACAGAGTTCGTCCTCCATCTAAGTTGGACTTTAGATCATTAAATAACAACCATGCATTCTTTCATATTTAAATTTGCTTGACTAATTGTTTTGCTGTACTTACAGTCTTTAATTGATTTCTCTTTTTAAAAATTATTTTGTAATACATGTTTCCTGGAGTGGAGGGGCAGGTGCCCATGTAAAATTTTGGAAAATAAACAGATAAAGAAAAGGGAGGGGGATACTGTATGTACCCTTTGTTTATCATATTTTTAATTCTAACTTTGATCCCTTGTCAGCAAGCAAATGGAATAAAAGGTACACACAATTTTTTTGTGCTTGTGAGCCCATCTCCAAAAGTGAAGACCTCTTTTTAGGGGGGTGTTTGTGAGCTCAGAATTTTTTAAAATATGTTTCGTCCAGTTCAAGTGCAATCCTGGATATGTGCGTGATGATTTCCATAATATAACCCCATTCTTTCTTATGAGTCTGATAATAAAACTGGAATTGGGTCATCATTACAAAAAAAAACTTGATTAAATCTGATCAGACTGCATACATACCTCAAACCTTCTTTTGAGTGTGTTGATAAGAGCAAGTGTCGACCTGAGATTCCCATCAGAGATTTCTAAAATGAAAAAAAAAAACACATTATTGATCACATTAAACGGTCTGAAATTGTGAGATCACCTATTACTTTCTCTATTCTGGAGGTTCATTCATGGTGCGGCCATGTTTGTTCCTCTTCACAATACACATTGTACAGAAAAGCATATCATGGCACTAATTGATATCCATGCAAAATTTAAAAATGGTGATGTGTTTAGAGTATAGTTTGGACTGTTTGTAGCCAGAAATAGAGGTTAAAATTAAATTATTAAAAAAAATCATGCTAACAGAGTCCAAAAACATGCAAACAAGTGGAGATATTCTTAGGCCTCAGTGTCATATCCCTATATTTGTGGGAAGCATGGCAATTCTCTAAGCTCACATTTACCTTTCTGTCACTCTGCCAATCGCTCCATCTTCGGATTAACTTTGTGAGATACACCATTGGTGTAACATACCTTCAGCATTAACCCCTCTGGTGTCATATCCCTTGGTCTGTAGGAAGCGTAGGCATAGATGAATATTCTCAATCCTCTGAGCTCCAATAATCCTTCATGCATAGATAGCTCTGACACCCCTTCCACGCCCATTCCCCAGTCCCATCAAAATACACCCTCGGTGTAACATACCTTCAGCGTTAACCTCTCTGGTGTCATATCCCTTTGTCTGTAGGAAGCGTGGACAGAGATGAATATCCCCAATCCATTTGAGCTCAGATGATGGGTAGATAAATCAACCCCTCTGCCAACCCTTTCACTCCCCCTCTCTCTTTCTCTGATAACCCAATCCCATCAACCTCCTCCCTCCCCCACACACTCTTCTCTAGGAATACACCCTTGGTGTAACATACCTTCAGCGTTAACCCCTCTGGTGTCATATGCTTTCGTTTGTAAGAAGCGTAGGCATAGATGAATGTTCTCAATTCTCTGAGCTCCAATAATCATTCCTTCATAGATCGCTCTGACACCCCTTACACGTCCATTCCCCAATCCCATCAAAATACACCCTCGGTGTAACATACCTTCAGCGTTAACCCCTCTGGTGTCATATCCCTTTGTCTGTAGAAAGTGTAGGCATAAATGTATATTCTCAATCCTTGAGCCCTGATGGGTAGAAAAATTAACCCATCTGCCAAGCCTTTCACCCCCCCCCCTCTCTCTCTCTCTTTCTCTGTTAGTCCCATCCGACCAACACTCTCCTCCCTCCCTCATACACTCTTTTCCCTGGATACACCCTTGGTGTAACACACCTTCAGCATTAACACCTCTGGTGTCATATACCTTGGCCTGTAGAAACCGGAAACACAGATATTCTCAATCCATTGAGCTCTGATGAGCAGCACATTTACACTTCTGCCGTCCCATCAACTCACTCCTCCCTCCCCCACACACTCTTTTACAAGGATACACCTTTGGTGTAACAAACATTCAGCATTGAACTTTCTGGTGTTATAGGATACGTAGGCATAGATCAATGTTCTCAATCCTCTGAGGTCTGATGATGGGGAGCATAATTACCCCTCTACCACCACCTTCCTCTCCCCTCTAACGGTATACCATTTATCCCTCTATATTCCCATCACTCTTTCCCTCCCCCTCACCTTCCCCTTGAATACTCCCTTGGTGTAACATACCTTCAGCGTTAACTCCTCTGGTNTGTAACATACCTTCAGCGTTAACTCCTCTGGTGTCATACCCCTTGGTCTGGAGGAAGCGTAGACAGAGATGTATATTCTCAATCCTTTGAGCTCTGATGATGGGCCGGGTCTGAATCCCTTGAATCTTCTCGTTGACTGCAAGGAATAAAAAAAGGGCAAGGTGGAATGTTAATTGCGATTCACATTTCGAAAAGCATATTACACATGCATAAAATACAACAGGCAATAATTTTTTGGTATCGCATCACAATTTGCTATGCATTTAAGCAGGATTTTTATACAAAATATATTTTGTGTAGCCACTTTTTCACATAGAATTGTATAGTATAAACATTTGAACAGTTTCCTAAATGTCTAAAACTGCTAATCAAATGTGAAAAGTAAAATCATTCCCTGTATAGAGATGCAAATTTCATAGAATATACCAGATTCACATATACATGTAAGAATGTAGAATGCAAATATCCTAACAGCTGAAATAAATCCTTTCTTATGAAACATGAATGAGGTAAGAAGATTCAGGCATTGTTGTAGTTTGTAAAAGTGGTGCATACAACAAAGTAAATGCTAATAGAACATAATTCTGCAATTAGAAGCCTTGAAATATAAAAACAACCTCAGCATTTCAAACAAAAGCCTTTACAAATTACAAAATTAAGTCTACCAAATTCTGTCTATCTTAGAATCTCGCTGGTGCACATGTAATGATCAGAAAAAAACCATATAATCAATATAGCCTACATGTACACATACATATATAAATTCATGGACAGAGTCTATACATTCCTTTCAAGCAATTTTTCATGTCATATCATTTCAAAATACGAACCTCATGTGCAAATAAAAGAGGACAATTTAGGAAGATTGGCTTTCAAAAGAGGTTGACAAAACACATAAATAAGCATTTACATGTAAAGCTTTTTCAAACTGAAATAGGCAACACTTTATGGCTACTCCCAAGATAACTGGCTATTATCCTGAAGATAATGGGAGTATCTTTGTCATTGATGGGTTTAAAGGTAAACATTCCATTTACATGATCACTGAATGTTCTTTGCACCCAACCGTAAATAGTACCATTCACATGCAAAAGTTTGTGGGTGACTCAAGCATACAACTTAATTGTAGGCCGGTTTGCTAAGAGATTCGAATTCTAAGCAGGTTTCTTGCCACATATGTAGTTACCAGGGAGGTGTTTTACCAAGATAAGAAAGACTTTACGCACGACTTTACGTTCGACTGGTATCAGTTCTTGCGCTGAATGCGCGTAAAAGTGTGAACCATTATACGCGTAAGAAGGGATACCAGTCGAACGTAAAGTCGTGCGTAAAGTCTTTCTTATCTTGGTGAAACACCTCCCTGGTATTCGTTAAACCTGTGATCAATGATTGAAATACAATACTTGGAATTCCATTTGCATACATTAATTGTTGCTACGTTGGGCAAGCCTGCCGCAAGCTTGTGGGGTTGTCAAGAACAACCTTTGTGTATACAGTACATACAAAATTTGTATTTATTTTTAAACCAGCCAATTGAATAAACAACTCTTCTAATGCAGTCAAATTTATTCAGGTTTGCCCTGAGAAAAAATCAAGAATCCCACTGTTAACAAATTATGGGACTTCAATAATCGGAATGTAAATTATATATCCAAGTGTTGCTAGGTTGGACGGAAATACATAGTTTGCCGGTCTGAATGAGAAACAGGCACTGCATGTGATCTTCATGCCTTCTAAAGAAATGTGATTATCTGCTTTACAAAATACTCATTGAACATTCAACAAAAAAGAGAACATGAAATTTTACTTAATTGTAAGAGCGGTCTGTTCCAGTAAATGTTACATACATGTACTTCTGAACCAAAAGAAATTATATACTGCTCAAAATACTTTGATTTATTCCCATTGACACCCTTGCAAATTATGAAAGACTCAATTTAAATTGTTGAGAAACTAAAGATACAAAAACTCGTAATTCCAAATGACTGAACTGATAATCTTGTTTATTTACAAAATGCAATGCTTTTCCAAAAAATGTACGTATACAAACGTGCATGTTTGGAATCTACCTTTTTTCACTGATTCGTAAGAATGTATCACCTCAATGAGCAAAAGCTTCTCCATTCATAGGATTGTAGTCTCTTTCAATCGCTTCATTGTCAAAAGGAATAACATCAAGTGTCCAATCAGCGTGCCAGTACCAAACAAGGATTTGAAAAATAATCCTACTATCAGCTGGAGAGCTTACTGAAGGATTAATTCTCAAGTCAAAGTTTTGCCCTGGTCACATAGGACCGCGGAAGCAACACGATTCACCCCGACTCGTTGTTCTGAGGCAGTTAAGTGTGAATTATAAACAAAGAGTCGGGGTGAGTCATGTTGCTTCCGGGGTCCTATGTGACCGGGGCTTAAATGTACAACTGCAAAACGTGTAAATGTCATAGTTATCTTGGAGTTTTCACATGTTAAATAGGCGGGTACTACCGACGAGTCCGACAGCTGACAAGTCCGACATCTCAGAAGGCCGACATTTTGAATAATTGGTGCACGAAATAGACATTACATAAAAACGGATTAGAGTCAGACAACTCATAAATCCGACAAAATTATGAAAACGCACACGATTACGACCGAACATAAATTTTGCAGATGAGACCGACTCTAGGTAAAATTGGTCTATTAGTAGCGACGTAGTCCTAAACTGAATCTGACTGCTGGCGTATAACAAATAGACCCTTGAGTGACACCAAATGCATACCGTGAAGGTCCGATGCATAACGTACGGTTCAACTACATTGGGCTGTCGTGGTAAAACAGATTTAGCAATTCAGATTCATATCTCTGTCCTAGATGAATTAAGACATTTCAGTAGCTTCACAGATTCCAATTTCGCCCTCTACGACCTGAGGCCAAACATTGCGAAAATCAACAAACTGATATCTACATCCCGGCCCCTTAAATTCAATATATTTTCTATGAATTTACCAATCCAGAATCAATAACAATAACTGACCCTTTCTAGAAATGAATATCATATGGATCACTTCATATCGTCAGAGGCTCATTTATTAGAAATA
>BQKZ01010556.1:0-15054 GCA_036244855.1 Temnopleurus reevesii | reverse complement strand
ATTTTCTGAAACTTGGATACCTAGGAAAGTATAGACAAAGAAGTTTGAACAAATTAGACAATGTTTTGATGTAATACCGGACTATTTTATATGATATAATGATATGACTAGATAGAGTACAAATTTACTGACGCCCATTAGATGGTTTTATTTTTTAGATTTTTTTTCGGGGTTCTTTACGTTTTGAAACTTTGATCTCTCTTTAAGTGGAATCTGTATAATTGAGATTGATATAGAAAACAAAATCAGTATGAAAATATAATATTTCATTTTTTCCTGTACATTCAATTTTGAGGTACAAAGTTTAAAAAATTAAAAACAAAAATCGTACTTTCTAAAGCCCAAAACCCGATGAGTTCCACTGAGTTCCGCTCTGCGTTTTGCATAGTTATATTCTACAGGGTATCGATATTCAACAGAAGAAATAAAAATTTGCGCATTCTTGCGCCTTTTTCAATTATTCACATTTAAAAAATCAATGTCATGCTTAAAAATAAGCGATTTCACGGAGACTCCCGCAAGACCAGATTTGAAATATAATCCTATTGTTCGAGTGGATGCACAACAAAGCTCGTGCAGCACCCCTCGAACATGTCGAACAATCGTATAATCCTTTCTTGCCGGGTCCTGTATTGTAATTCGGTAAAGCCTTTACAAACAACATTTTGTTTAGTATAATAGTTTGTCATTCATGTCCATTTTAGCTATTTAACAGTCTGCTCCTTAACAGCATTGATACAATATAAAAGTGAAGAGAATTGATGTCGTCCCTGATGATAAAGGAAAAGGGAATTATAAATTAGATGTTACTGGGAATATTAATAGAAGAAATAATCAAGAATTATTAATTGGACAGAGTATAGGGGTAGATTTCAAAGATCTAAAACGAACATAGAAATGTATTCGTATTTATTTTTACAATTTCTTTAGAAGTTTAATGGACAAAATTACAATGAAAGTATATTCTAAATGATTTATTTATGTTATGTATTTATATATTGACAGGCAAATCTATGTAATTCTCTTTTCGTTTTCATTTTATTAATCAGGTTAATAGAAGAAAAACTTGCAATTCAATGAAGCTTTTCTATGTTGATTTATCAAATGTACGAAAATTGAAACATGTTGGATGAAACATTTGTGTTTGTGCTTTTGTGTGTATTGAGGAAAATTAGATTATTTGAAAACGAATGATCAAATGGTAATATAAAGAAAAGAACGAGGAAAGACTTTTTTCTAGAATGAAAATGCACCAGATTCGAACCTATTCAAATAAATATTAAGTTGTGATTTGTTATATCTATAAATCTATCTTTCTACTGTCCTCAATGGGTTATCATTCATTTAACGAAAGTTGCTTTTAAAGTGAACATAGTACTTGATATCCATCCGTTTCGACATTAAACACGGCTTCAACTTTCTGTCTTAACAAATGTTTATCATGCCAATTGGCAACAACGGGACACGTGATATGACATATGTTATATAACTTATCTGCAAGCAGTTTACTATATATCTTATTGTTCATTGTTTTAACCCCCTTTCAATGTTTGACGCAAAAAGAAAAGTTTATTTTCATCTATATGGGTTAGATACATTTATTGATTCAACCTTTTGAAGATTAAAAAAAACATTCATGGAGTAAATTTGATTCTTAAAACAATAGGTAATTGTAAGTTTACTGACACCTCTGTTCAATAATTATCTTTAAAATATGCATAACTTTCCTTTTTCTTGTCGGAATAACTTGAATTTTGTTTTAATCTGTTCGTCTGATATCATGCTTTTAAGCAAAGCAATATTTTTCTTAGGCATAAATAGTATTTACTGCTCTCTTGCATGAAAAACATTATTTAGAATGATTCAAGGTATGGAACAAAGCGTGTCTAATAATAGCAGGAGTAGTCAGAACTTGAAAATAACATCAGAAATGAATTCCTTGACCCCGAAAACCCCTACTTTGATATGAAATATGTCATTATTCATAGACTAAACAATTTTTGCCGTTTTAAGAGCGATCTGAGGCATAGTGCGACGCCTCAGTCAGGTCAGTGTGTCTAAACGCGAATCATTTATACTGGATCTGAAGAGCTATATCCTATGGAAGAAATTTAAGTATCCGTACGATGACACTAATGCCTCGGTCACATAGGACCCCGGAAGCAACACGATTCAATACGACTCTTTGTTTGCAGGCAGATAACTGTGAACTGAACAACGAGTCGTGTTGAATCGTGTTGCTTCCGCACTCTATGTGACCGTGGCTTGATTTATTAGAAAAACAATATGTTCCCAACCGTTCAATACACACTCAAGAACTTGAAATAGGTCTGTGAAAAATATACAAGGGTTACAAAGTAGAAAAAAAAAAGAGTATAGAATCTTTTGTGGAACCTGTAAAAGTTCCGATTATGGGACGCATACAGAACCCTTTCATTATATACATTTGGCATCGTTTGACTTGTAGGTATGTAGACACATGTAAACGCCAGTCAAGCGTTTTCCCTCTACCGAGTTCTTATACGTTATGCATACGTTTCCACCCCCCCCCCCGCGAATGCATGTCTGAGGTCAACGCACGAGCGTACAACCGACGTATAAGGATGACGTACAAACACTTAGTGCTATCCAAGCGTTTCCCCTGCGCGTAAGGGGCAATCTTACGTTTGCAAATAATTGACGCTGGGCCTATGCGAAACTATGTGGGAGATTTGACAACTAAGGAACAATAAAAAAAAAAAAAACTCAATTTGCGGTTATCTAACAGATAGGGTCAATCATTTTTTTTTACACAGAGGCCGTTCTTGATGACCTGAAAGCTTGTCCGAGGCTTGCCCGAAGTAGCAACAAGTCATGTATGCAACATGGATTCCAAGTACTAAAATTTATTTGTTAGTTGTCAAAAAGTTTACAATAATTTGAATTCATTAGGAAACAAATGCGACTGGGTATTTAGGAACTATAAAACAAGCTCAATTTTTTAAATTCAATTTTATTTTATTTGATTTGAGCCTTCCATCAGGGGCCGTGCGTTGTTGGTACGCTCGTCACGCCACTAAAGGCGTTGTCACACCGGCCGAGTGGAGCTGTATAGCGGTAGGGATTTAGTCTGCAAGGACAGACCATAGGCTTTCGGTGTGTGCATGCATGCACAGAGCGTGATAAAGGGTCTGCACCTGGACACACCGAAAGCATATAGGGTCTGTCCTTACAGACTAAATCGTTACCGCTAAAGGACCGCTCCAGCTCCGCTCGGCCGGTGTGACCATACCTTTAGCTGTGTAGGGAAAGAAACAGGGGGCTGTCAATTCGGACCAATGACCGGAAGACTCTCAAACCTGAAAGACAATCTGTTGGCAGGGGTTATTGGGAATCATTCAAAGTCACCCTATGGACTAGGGCGAAGATCTTGTATCGGGTGTATGCCCCAGAACGGTAATACAACACGACGCATGACTTGCCTTCCCGCATAGGACAACTGACATCTGCAATGTAGCAGGATAGGCCTGCATTATAAAAAATGAAATGTTCTTACATGGACTCAGCTGTATGATGCAACAATGGATTTATATGCAATTGCAATAAGTAAACAATTAGATGAATAATAAACAAATAAAACTAAGGCACAGTTCTTGTTCCAATTTATCACTCTAAATTTTGAACTGAAAAATATGACTAATTGGTGTTTTTTTTTATATAGATGGTTTGATTTACAAACAGGTACACAAGTAAAAATGCTTCATGCTTTCATTATAACCTAATGTTACGAACGTTAATCCTAGATTATGATATGTGGGCACAAAGGACAAACGAATTGGACAAAGTTACACAACTTAATTCAATCTTTCACAATTGCTTAATAATCATAAAAAGTGCATTTTCCGTTCATGCACTGTTCACTGTTCCGTTCAACAATAGCGACACATATTTGACATTTTCCCACATAATAAGAGAGAAGGACTTTTCTTTTGTATGCTTCTAGGTACTGCGAATGATTCAATGGATGTTGTTTACTTTGTCAAAGGGGGTGTTGTTCAAAAGTTGCAATTGATTGCAAGTTGCAGTTGATCAGAACGCGCCAATCAAAATTATTGTTTCATGTGCGTTTAGCTAAATGCGCATACCGCGCGCGAATGACAATGCGCGTAACAATTTTCAAAGTTGCAGCTAATTTGCAGCTGATTTTGAGCAACACCCCATAAATCCTTTATCCCTTCTGCTCACAGGGATGATGTATTACAAATTTACACCTACCAAGGATGTTGATTTAACATCATATGGTGTCATCCTTTTAAGAACCAGAAAAATAAGATGTTTTAATAGTACGTTTGGTGTTGAAGTTAACACCGATGTTTTAGCACAATTTACTATATATCATACTGTATATTGTAATTTGCGCATGAATATTGTCTATTATAGACAATTCATGCACAAATTGCCACTTATTACACCCATTCAATGATTCCAAAATATATCGCCGAGAGAAGAAAAATGAAAATGCAATTTGATAGAATACTGTTTAGTTATTGTTGAGCCAGCCATAATATTTCCGCTACATTTGCAACAATTTGTCCATTACGATCTCTAAATGGCAGCTATTTACAAATAACCACTCATCAAACATCAACAATCGTCAGACGATACGTCAAAATATGACTCTTCACGAGTCAATATTGCTTTTTTTATTGCCTCGATAGGGTAAACACGGGGATAAATACTAATATCAAGTTACCATGCTACCCAATACGAAACCCGATTACAAAAGAACTGGATAAAAATATCGGCTTCTCATTCAAAAACTAAAAATGGCTGGAGCGCACAAATGAATATTTTCCCCAGTTATTCTGGAAAGGAATCTAAAACAGATACCCAACATGTTTGCTCAATGACAAGGAATCTTCTTTCCTCTTTAAGATAGAGCTTTTGTGAAAGCTTGAATGGGAATTATTTTATTTGTCCATCTTTTTTGTCCTATAATGCCATAGTGATACGAAGTGGGTCGTTCAAGCTCAATCAGCCGACACATCAATCATCAGAAACTCAATAAAAATCGCCTTGAGACAATGTCATAAATTAGGTCCTTTTTCTCATATTTGTCTCCCTCTTTCTTTATAAATAGTACACACTGACATTAAGACGGCGCTAGAAGATATTTTTGTCATTTTAAGTTTACTTTGATGTCTAATATGATTGTTTAATGGAGTCATCAAATGGCTAGACTTTGAGAAAGAAATATCAAATTGTTTTCAGAAAAATTGAAAGTTATTCCAGGTCGCGGTTCAAGTTGTTGTGCTTGTTAACAACTAAAACAAAGACATATAAATATGATTCACTTTGTGTATCATGATTTGCTGGCTAGGGTAATGCTTAATGACAATAGAATTCAACTTCACTATATTGTCTATTTTGAAAATGTCGAATTCTCGTGAATTTCTAAAAAAAAATTTAAATTGCTCTCAAACAAACTGAACAAACTTTAATAGAGTACTTGATTGATTTTCCAAACGGAATTTTACCTTTTAGCGGGATATTTTTTAGTAGGCTGTATTGTTGCTTTTTATTCACCATTGCAGTATTATGACTTTTGAAATTATATCATCAAACGAAACAGGTTACGAAAACGGGGTATAATACATTGGATATTTTCTCATCCGATATCAAACGTCGGCCTATAAAGTCGTCCTTTCCCGAAACGGAACAAAATAACGACAGCTTTTAAATGTCACTCTTTTTAGAGGATAATTACCATGCAAAACGTTTGTCACACGCACATGCTCTCTTTGCTCCAACATTGACATTCATATACTAAACACGTGCTTAATCAAAGTGCATAAAGACCTAATATCTGATATGAATAGAGTAAAGATGAAATTTTACAACATTTCTATCGGAAAACGAAATAAAAGGCCCTCAAGATATAGGTTATCCAATGTACTTTGAGGCTGTTATAAGCCATTAAAAAGGTTCCAGATTGTCGATCAGCATTAGGAATTTTTACTCTAAAATAACAAGCAAAGGAAACGTGGGCAGTCTGAGCTCTTGGATTTCTATTTTGAAGGATTTTAAACAGATTACAAAATGACACGACACGCAGACAGGAGAGAGTGACTAAGTGGAACCTAAGATTGCTGATAGATTTGGTGAGGATTATTTGTTTGTTCTCATATTCAGCCCCAAAAGATTCAACCTTTCTACGAAGTCTGTTTGTATAATGTTTGGCAATGTGTGTGCTCTTTTGTGTTAAACTTGATGTGAGTATGTTTTGTAAAGCTCTGACTGAACATAAAATCTTTGTTTAGTATAACACATGCGCGTATCTTGGTGTATTAGGGAGTGGCCAAGTCCTTTGGCAAGCAGAAGAGGCTCGGAATTAAACTAAAAAATGGGCGCAAAATGACAATTGATGCGCATTGCATCAGAAGTGAATCCCGGTGCGCCATGAAACCTAAAACATAATCAAGAACTGTTAGTTTCACCGAACTCTACTTAATGAACTGATCCGTTCTGAATAAAACAAATAAGTGGGGGAAGAGTGGAGTAGGGGAGGTCATTTCGTAAAAATACAACATCACTTGGCGGACCGGAAGTTTTGACTCAGCCATCTTATGTAGATGTGAAAACATTCCACATGATGTAAAATCGTGAAAGCTGTTATTTAATTCATACCATTTATTAAATGTAGAAAATAATAGTTAGAAGGGAATGAGGGTGCAAGAATGACATTTCAGATTATATGTCAAATGTCTATCAATAATTTTCTGTGAATGGCTTTTCAAGTTGTATTGTACATGTTAAGCATTATGATTTCACTGGGATTATTTTCATTTGAGTGACAAGTTAAAAAAAAAGGTTCTGCTCTGGCTATTTCCAGAGGGTCAGACGGTTGAGGGCAATCAGGGACTTTTGATGCCTATATTCTTTACTTGTTTGTTTTTATCGATTCTAACAGATACAGCTATTTCAAGCTTAAAATGTTCAATTAATGAAAAAAGTCTTTTCTTCAAGCGCCCTCCTGCAATTTAACACCATTATACACTCATTGTAATTATGCATAAAATGGATTTTTGCTATCAACGCTTCTTTACTCTTTACAACACAAGAGCGCTTCCTACCGACTCTCAATACGTGAACATGACATTTAGTTTTCACGCACGCCATAAATGGGCGAATTATACAGTGNTGTAGATCGACAAGGCGTTATGTCATCAACGTCATAATTAAGAAGACAATATAGCTCTTTATGACGTACTCGATGGACCGATTAACACCTATTAACCGCCTATCTATTTAATAGAGCGCCACTCTCTGTCAGCCGATTGCACCTGCCGTATCCCTGTCGCACATTTACCATTTTGGCGGGAAAATAGTCGATGTTATCCAACGGTTGTTTTGTAGTTGTTGTTAAAAAAAAATTTTAAAGCATTTTCGGTTCATAATTTCCGTAATAATAAAGTGGGCCATGGGACAATAGATCCGTATACGCCGTGTATTGACTCTGCGGATTCAACAGTCACAAACCGATTCTGATTTCAATTACATCACCATTGGTGTTCAACTTAATGTTGCGGAAATAAATTTTACCGTGTTTAATGGCATTGTATTACAATTGCATTAAATGCTCGCACACCTCAATACATGAAATAAATGCACATAGAATCGTGGCAAGATGAACTTTCAAGAATAGATTCCAGTCTTTGAAATATACTAACGTTGTAGTAAACCAAAGTATGCCAAATTCATGTAATGCTGGGTATAACCGTGCATGTTAACAATAAACAAACACTGGGAAGAAACAAACAACAAAGTTAGTGCGTTAACTTCATGCCGACTTGATGTTTACATTGTGCGACACAAATGCTAATGCTCAGTGATTTATAAGATTCTATGTTAAGATCAATACCGTAGCCTATTGTATCCGGTATTGGTGCCAGATTAAAACTAATTTCATTTCATGTTGAAGTAGCTACACACCTTTTGATCTCTGCAGGGAGGTTCGGGAAGTAGAGCGTGATCGCCTTGACAAAAGCCCCATTTTTTGTTAGCGCTGATCTATTATTACTATCTAAGCTAGCGATATTAAATCTTTATTTAATCCTGCCGTACTTTGAAATATCCTTAGGTTTCAAAAATACGAAAGCATCGCATCCAGTTTAAAAACTTTGTCCCCCTTTGTTTGCAATGATTTGGCATTGTTAAACAATGCCTTTAAGTTCTCGAGAGAACTGAGATTTCCGAGTAGGTCATGAAATTCGGGACATGCCGTTTGTGAGCTGGGCGGTGTTTCACCAAGATAAGAAAGACTTTACACACGACTTTAAGTTCGACTGGTATCAGTTCTCATGATAAATAGCATTACGGGTTTCGGTCGCTCGCAATTGATTTCGGGAAGGCGTAGGTAAATTTGCATAAGAATATAATGCTTTAGAATGTCATATTGATAAGAAAATAATGTCTGGGGTCGGTGTAAATGTAGTGAAATGACGTCGTAAATTATATTCTTTAATTATTTTTTCATTCTGGAGAATTTCTGAACTTTTGGGGCGATCCATGGAATATTTTATAACCTAAGACCATTTCTGAGATTCAATGTGGGCGTGGTGCTAAATTATCGGTTAGTCTCATTTCAGCCACCAAAACTTTTTTTGAGCCGATAAAGTGCCTCTGAAAAGTAAATTTTTCTAAAGAACGCGGTATTTCGATCACGCCCTGTAATTTAACAAAACATCTATAGATAGGTTCTATTTTAATCAATGTCTGATTGGGTGCCATTTTGCACGTAAGCCTATGGGAGATTATTTACTCGTGTGTACTCTACGCGTATTAAGCGCAGGAACTGATACCAGTCGAATGTAAAATCGTGCGTTAAATCTTGGTGAAACACTGCCCAGGAACTCAAGCTTTGTAACTGGGGACGTAAAGTTCGCCACTAAAGGGTCCGGACTTTTGTGTCCCCTGACACGGAGAACATTATAGTTTGTGATCAAGCTCACGAACGTTGAATCCTTAGCCACAAAGTCTGCTTCCATTGTCATGAACTTAATATCCCAAATGGCAAATTTCAAGGCTGCAAACATGGCGGACATTGTCATCTGTCGAGTGAACACAGTAGAGCAATTCCAAAGGGATGGTCACGGAATTGCATTGCATGTCATTTAAACTACATTTTAGTCTGATATGCCCTAATGGTAGAATGTTAGTGACCGGAAAAAACCTTACTATTGGAAATAGAAAAAATTATAATTTGTACCAATCTAAGTTATGGAGAATGTCGGTAACGGAATTACGTCAGAGAATTTGCTATTTTCGACCATTTAGCAGTCCATAAAAATCAAAATGTCATATTTAGAATATTGCTAAAGGAAGATTTGCGAATTATGTTATGTATACTTATTAAGAGATTCAAGCCAAATTATCCCCCAAATGCTGTCTCAAAGAAAAATTAGGGGCACTTTTTAAATATATTTCCTGATTTTTTTTTACTCAGAATTTCCCAACAGCCACCAGGATATGCCAATATGACCTTACCATTACATTTTACTCACCCATCTCGTTCAGCACCCAGCTGGCTATTGACGCGTACCTGGGAGGTCAATTCCGCCGACAGATATTAAAAATGGAGAGGGACATTCTTGAGCTCTTAGCATCCATTCAGTGTCCAGGTTACGCTCCAAAAAGTGAGGTGCTCGATTATAGACACTGATAGAGTGCACTGGAATTGTAGAATTTATTTTTATTTTTCACACCTTTCTCCAATTAAACATTAAATTTGAATGCAGTCTCATGATAAAAGCACTCCATTAGTGTATGTAGTACGGGCCATATACATAATTAAACATAAAATATGACGCATTTTTTTTAAGGTCGACCAATGTCTTTGTTAAGTGTGTATGGAAGGGTCAGTTGCTTTCCCACGATATTTTTTCCTTTATCGCCTTGAGATCATTACCTATCACGTGTGAAAAAAGCATTTTCTCGAAGAATCATCTACGTATTTGCTTTTTAGAATAAAAATATTGAGTTTGTGTTAAATCTCGAATTAAGTTTATACAAAATATTGCATAAGCACACACATATTTTTCTTCTGATAGAATGGTTATAATCGTTTCTGCGTGGCAATACGGCTATTCAAAGTCCAGATCCTCAGTAAGATATCCTTTTAGCTCGCTGGTAAGCAGTGACTCATTTTGAAATGTTGGGTCACCATAATATGCCGAACTGTGAATTCGTTTGATATTCTGCAGGTACTCGAAGTGTGCCTAGTTTATTAAATCATGTGGAATTGATGTGAGATATGGAGGAAAGGAGTTAAGTGGTCGACACATTCACCTANTCCTTTCAATATTTAATAAGATCGTAATAGACCGTGTGGATTGTGTTTCATTTGTTTATGCCTTTTTGAAATCATGTTTTACGACTGGATATTAATAGTATGCCATGATACCTATCTATTTGGACATTTGATGTTGATTATTTTAAATTTTTTTCTTGATATCAGTTTTATAGGTGTTTATTACATGGTTTTGATATTCAAAACTATAGCCTTCGAAACTGTTTGTTCGTACGCACATAAAGATTTTTTTCTCATTAATCTAAAGTCTATGAAAATAAAGATTTTACTATTCTTGTTTTAGGATTGATATTGGTGTGTTTGAACAAGTAGGTTAGAGAAAGAGCGAGAGGAAGAAATAAAGAGGAGAGAAAATGAGAAAGACAGACAAACAGACAGATGGAGAGACAGGGAGACAGGGAGAGAGAACGAGAGAGAGAGAGAGAGAGAGTGAGAGAGAGAGAGAGAAGAAAAAGAAGGGGGGGGGGGTAAGCGGGAGGAGGGGGAGATCAAGGGATGATATGATGATAGTATCAGATGTGACAGACACACATCAGATAATCTCAAGGCATCTCAAGAATATACATGAATTACACAACATCTGAACTAAATATTTCTTGAACTTTTGAACTTTTCTGCACTAAATATATTCTGAATTTTTCTTGTGCGGGAAAGCATATCAACAATACCTATTAACCCAGCCTTCCACTGAATTTGCATTCAGATACAGATGCACCTTTTGTATCGGTTAACATCTGTGACTATGCGAATAAAATGATGGAGTATGTGACAAAGTGAATGGTCAAGAAAAATGGAGAGATGTATCGATAAAGAGCGAGAGAGAGGGGCACGTATAGTCAGAATTGACTAGTGTACCGTTAAACCTTAATTAAGAAGAAGAAGAAGAGAGAGAGAGGGGGAAGGGGGATTATATAGAGGGATGGGGGATACTTGGTAATGGATGAACACGGATAAACAGAGCAAGACAAGGCGGGAGCGAGATTCAAGAGACCGTTGAGTGGAGAAAATAAAATCATCAATTTCATGTTCACATCCCGCCATCTGGAGGTGAAGTGTTGTCAAAGTGCAAAGCCGACATCTTAATAACCTGTCTCGGGAAAACGGTTACAGATTGATTGGGAGCGATTTGAGATAAGGTACCGATGCCCTTTCACACTGCATTCTGCGTGAATCGTCAAATTGTAAGGTATATATTCTAAAATGTAACTTGAAAAGGAGCAAAATGCCAAAGACCTAAAGATAAGATACTTTACCCGCATGTAGTCTTCCATATCGAGAGATCAGTAGCATAATTAAGCATTGTTGATCAAGGTTATATTTGCCCGCATTTTTTTTTACTGAATGCTCTTGGTTATCTAAGGTTTGGCTATTCATTTTTTTCCGAGACTCAAATAATGAATTTAATCTATTCGAAGTTACTATTTTCATCTGTGAACTTTTACTGAAAATTAGAAGTGCATTGTTCTGCCATGGTACAGCTATTACGATCGGTGTACAGGGAAGGCATTGGTTGCACTATGATATTAAAGAACGTAGAGACTTGCCAAGGTTAACGACTCTAGTTATTCATGGTTTCGTAATATCGCTCTCATACAAAAGAAAATATCGTCCATGCAATCCAACACACATGTTTCACATATTCTATATTTCTTTGCATACAAATTAGAAGGGAAATTTCATTTATTTGCAGAAGCCATATGGGTTTTGATGGGATTTTTTTTTCCTTCAAAATTTGTCCCATTGTTTTGTTGTCGTCAGCATTTACAGTGAGCGGTCGTTTACATTGCGTCATTTCGTGACACGATAGCAACCATGTACCAGACTTATGTTATGACGCGAAGCTGATGATAATTGCATTTGAATAAAACATGTGTTTCATTCCGAGTTCTGTAATAGAGAGAGTTTGGGAAAGAGCATTGCACCTGTACAAAAATGAAACCATACCTCCAAGGTGACGGTTCAGGAATAAGCAGAAGGGTTGTTCACACTATCCCTTTCACGGACACAATCAAAACAATGCATCATAATCAACAATGTGTTGCACAACTGATGATACCCTAATGATTCATTTATTTATTTATTCATTTATTTATTTATCCAAACATATCTACAGAAGACAAAAAACAAAATCATGATCAGCAGAAACCTGTTTAATTTGGAAATAATATATAGACAACAATGAGATAACAAAACAACAACAGTGTACCGTTAGAATTTAGGCAATTTAAGTTTTGGATGCTTGAATAAACTTACGCTTTGTTTTGAGATCTGTAAAAATGGAAAGAGCAGCAAGAAAACCCCATGCCAAGTCGAAATATTTTTCACCTGTACAATTTTGAGTCGTACCTTTAAGAAGACGATTTAGCAAGGAATGAAAGGGGTCGTTCACACATAATCACATCCATGCATCACACCCAATGATGTGACACACAGCTGATGATGTCCTAATCCTGCCTTAATTTTGAGATCTGTAAATAAAAGTGGAAGAGATTGTAGGAAAATTTAATGCCAAGTTGCATTTATTTCTGTAATGAGATTATTTTGAAATGTACGTTTAACATGTTTAAGGAGACTATTAAGCAAGGAGTGGAGTGGGTTGTTCACATTACCCGTTTTGTGGACATAATCACATTCATACATCACACCCAACGATGTGACACGTAGCTGATGATGTCATAATCATGCTTGACAACATTATGCCCTTAAATTTTAGATCTTTAAATACAAGTGTAATAGGAAGTAGGAAAACATGATGCCAATTCGCATTTATTTTTGTAAAGTGAACATTTTAGTAGTACCTTTATGGAGGTGACTTAGCAAGGAGTGGAAGGGGTTGTTCACACTACAGATTTTGTGGACATGATCACAGTCATACATCGCACTCAATAATGTGATGCGCAGCTGATAATTACCACATCATGCTTTAAAAAACACCACCCCTTTAATTTTGAGATCTATTAATACAAGTGGAAGAGAGAGTAGGGAAACCCCATGTCAAGTCGAAAATATTTTTCACCTGTAGAATTTTGAGCTGTACCTTTAAGAAGACGATTGAGCAAGGTATGCAATGGGCTGTTCACATTATCCGTTTTGTGGACATAATCACATTCATGCGTCACACCCAATGGTGTGACGCGCAGCTGATAATTACGACATCATGCCTTAATTTTGAGATCTGTAAATAAAAGTGGAAGAGAGAGTAGGAAAATTTGATGCCAAGTCGCATTCATTTTTGTAATGTGAATTATTATGAGCTGTACCTTTAAGAAGACGATTTAGCAAGGGAAGCAAGGGGTTGTTCACACTACACGTTTTGTGGACATAATCATATCCATGCATCACACCCAACGATGTGACACGCAGCTGATTATTACCACATCATGCTAAAAAAAACACCACACCCTTAATTCTTAGATCTATTAATACAAGTGGAAGAGAGAGTAGGAAAATATAATGCCAAGTTGCATTTATTTTTGAATTGTGATTAGTTTGAGTTGTACCTTTAAGAAGACGATTTAGCAAGGAGTGGAAGGGGTTGTTCACACTTCAAGTTTTGTGGACATAATCACATCCATACATCACATGTAGTGAGGTGACACACAGCTGATGATGTCCTAATCATGCTTGACAACATTATCCGCTTCAGATGAAGATCTGTAAATAAAAGTGGAAGAGAGAGTAGGAAAATTTGATGCCAATTCGCATTTATTTTTGCAATGTGATTATTTTGAAATGTACCTTTAACATGTTTAAGGAGACGATTTAACAAGGAATGAAGGGGGTTGTTCACACTTCAAGTTTTGTGGACATAATCACATCCATACATCACACTCAGTGATGTGACACACAGCTGATGATGTCCTAATCATGCTTGACAACATTATCCCCTTCAGATGAACATCCGTCTTCGTTGGGTTGAGAGTACAGGGCTTTCGCTTTGCAAAGCGAACGCTATTTTAAGACGTTAAATCTACGCTATGGGCAGCCAAAGTGGAATATAATGTGCTTAAGAATACAATGAAATCCTAGGGGCTTTAAAAGCCACTTTGGTTATAAAATAAAAAAAAAAAACAACTTTACAAAATGTGTGAATGACCACTTCGGCAGTTCATAAATCTAAAGTTGCTAATAGCGATCGCGTTACAAAGCGAAACCCTATCACCAACGGGGGCGTACCTAGTTATTAGATTTGCGATATGCGTTATACACCAGTCTGTCGCTGAAAAAAAGCGCAGCTTCCCCAAAATACCACAACTATTTTATGTAATTACCTCATATCTTCATCTGTTGTTTCTGTGATAGAGCAGCATCCAGGGACTAGTTCAGGATTTTTTGAAGGGTGGTTTCTTCCCAGAAAAATTGTTGACATCTGGTTTACTAATAAATTCAAATATATTCACATTTTTTCCAAGGCAGAAAGTTTCGTGGAATTTTCAAACGCGCAGGTCACAATTGAGATAAATTACTTGGAAAATAGTTTGTATACATTTCGGGCAAACTTTTCGTTTGCCAAGAAAAAAAAAAGAACAATAAAGCACGCAGATATAGAATTTGCATCTATTATAGTAAACTCTCCTACTTCTGTAAAACATTTTTCTTTCCGCCAACGAAAATATAAATTACGATTTACAGGAAAAACGGAAAAAGATCAAAGATATAAGAATAAGCATTTGTAATTTTTAATGTAATGTAATGTTCTCCCCCAT